>JAWQFJ010000389.1:90000-97500 GCA_034096865.1 Theodoxus fluviatilis
ACAGACTTATCTGATATCTGCCTCTGTGGGCTACTACTGTCCGAGCCTGTAAAAGGGGAGTGGGGGTGGGGGGTGGGAGGAGGGTGGGTGGGTGGGGTGTGTGTGAAAGAAATAAATTTTCATGTGTCACCCTGAAAAGATGGAAGCAAACAGAAGAAAAAAAAAAGTTCACACTCTAAGCAAAAACTGAGTTGCATGCAAACGTCAACATGATAACTAAATGATTGAAGCAGTCACATATAATAGAGGCATCTTGTATGTGAATCTAAAGCATTTTGTCTTTTGTGCCTGGTTTTTTCACTGTCCTACGCCAAATGTTGAGTTATGTATGCAATCCACTTTACCTCCTCTTTTAAGACCGATTTTCCTGAGATTTTGTAAAGTAGTAAAAGAGGGGTTCCACTGTAGCTCAATACATTGTCACGACTTATCTTTTGTACTGTAGCTCAATGGCGTAGGTGTTTCTCTCCACAACCCCACTTCTTCTCCCATGCCCGTGTACACACACACACACACACACACACACACACACACACACACACACACACACACACACACACACACACACACACACACACACACACACTCTCACACACAAACACTGAACACACGTACACGCATGCACGCACCCATACACACACACACACACACACACACACACACACTCACACTCAATATGCCTATTCTGACCTCCAACCCACCCCTAGCTCTCCTCAAGCACTGGGTTGTGGTTTTATGTTTACTGTGAGAAAATTAGACAAAGACTCTGTGCTTGTAAACAATCTCTGGGGGGAAAGTTCTTTACCCATTAACCCTTTCGTGTTTCACATGGTGAAAGTAAATTGCTATGCTTCTAACTTTTGGATCTGATTTGCTCTACAACTGTCTGGAGACAAATTGTGCTTGTAAACAATCTCTGGGGGGAAAGTTCTTTACCCATTAACCCTTTCGTGTTTCACATGGTGAAAGTAAATTGCTATGCTTCTAACTTTTGGATCTGATTTGCTCTACAACTGTCTGGAGACAAATTGTGCTTGTAAACAATCTCTGGGGGGAAAGTTCTTTACCCATTAACCCTTTCGTGTTTCACATGGTGAAAGTAAATTGCTATGCTTCTAACTTTTGGATCTGATTTGCTCTACAACTGTCTGGAGACAAATGCTTCAGTTTCTCATCCTCTGGGAGCTAATTATCGTCCAAACTAGTAATATGATCTCAAAGGGACATTCTAGAATGGACCCATGCTGCCCATTCCTTTACATGTAGCTGGACCTCAGTTGATGGGTAACGCATGTGGAACCAATGCACCCTCTCCCTGCCAACTTCACAGAATTTTAATAACTTAACACATGAATTTTAATGAATTTTAAGGGTTAACAAGTCAAACAGGTTGATTGGTGGCTCTTCTTGTTGTCCTTATGCATATCAAGTATCAAGTCAATCAGCTGTTTCAATGACATGTACTATCATGATCATCTCATCCCTCTGATGAGGGGACACCTGTCATGTAGGGACACCTTTGGACTCCCCCAAGGGTGTCCGCTCGTCACAGGGACTACTGTATTATAATGTAATATCTCTCATCCTCTACATTCCTTTGTCATTCAGAGTTACTAGATAGGCTTAATCTTCCAGGGTATTGTGAACATACAGTCAGGTCTTCATAACAAAAACCAGTCCTGATGCTTCTCAGTAGCCTCTTTGGCTGCTTGGGGCTGTCCCTGGCTGAGCTCCTGTGGAGAAAACCCCAAAGCCCAACAGCTGTGGGCACCTGCTGATGAGAGGGCATTGAGTGGCTCCAGCCATGTGTCACACTTGGGTCATAAACAACAATTGATTTGTAATCTTCCAGCACAACAAAGGGCAGCAGCAGCAAAACTTGAACTTTCTGTATATGTAATTCTTAATTTTTGTTTTCTTGTTAATAATGGAAATTTGTGGTTATTTGATCATCAGAGATTAAAAGCTTATATGAAGGATATATGTTTTGCTAAATGGAAGAAAGATAATGAAGCTTTATCCCTCCAGGTTTACTGGAGGTCCTACAGACTTTATCTGTCTGTCTGTCTGTGTGTCTGTCCCGACTCCACGGCCTATATCTCAAAAACTACTGGACGGATTTCCTTGAGATTTTGCACACTGACTGGAAGTTAGGTCCCATTCAATATTATCAAATTTTCAGAATCGAGGTTTGAAAAGAAAGTGACTTTTTTACATTTTGGTGTTGCAATGAAAACGATACAACAGACTCCATTTGCAAAATCTGTGACGTGATCATTTGACGTCGAATAACGTGACGTCATTTGCGAGGAGATTTTTGAGAAGGGTGAATAGAATAGAATAGAATAGAATTCTTCGGCTTGCTTAGGCGTCCAGGGCCTATCGCCGATTCTGGTAGTTCTCTGGCTGTATTTTTATTGTTCTTATGGATACTAGCTGGTCTTTTACCAGGCCTAGTCTATAACACTTGTGAGATAAAGAAAAAGAGAGAAAAAAGGCCTAATTGCTGTGCATCATCTGCGCCAGTGGTTCCTCCAGCTTGAACATATATCCTTGTAGATGCTTGTCCACTCTGTTCTTGAACGAGTTCAGGCTCGGTGCCTCGACTACGCTATTCGGGAGGCTGTTCCACATGTTGATAACTCGCTGGGTGAAGAAATGCTGTCGTAAAGCCGTATTGCATCGGTTTTTCTTGAGCTTGTAGGCGTGACCTCTTGTGACACTATTGTCATCGCAGGAAAACAGATTCTCTCCAATCTGGTACATGCCGTGCGTATACTTGTACACTTCTATTAGGTCACCTCTAGTTCTTCTGTAGCACAGACTAGGGAGCCTCATCTTGACAAGTCTTTGTTCATATGTGAATTTGGAGAACATTGGTGAAGGAGAAAGAAAGATTTTTTACGATGCGGGTCGTTTGTATCCTGGACGTTTTGTACCTAGTCGTTTCGTCTGCAACTCGCACTTACGTTATGGTCGAAGTAGATTGATGTTTACTTCGTCCGCTGAACGCTGTCAAGACTAATGCTCGAATGAATGAAGTATGATTTCATAATTTTTCCGGATTAATACAAATGTATATCAAATACATCAGTTCAATTTAATCGAGTCAATTAATCGAGTACATGTCCACTAGGTGAAAAATGTGTTGAGTGGAACGCAAGTCAGAAAAGTTACACTTGCAGTCTAAACAACAAAATGAATACAGTGTTTGTATTGAAAAATCAGGTCAATCTTTTCGTCGTTTGGTTCCACGACAAGAGTATGAAATCTTGTTTCCAGCGAGATTAGGAGCTTCTGCAAACAGAGGGTGAAAAGGGCAGGATTCTAACGCACTTTAGCCAGGCACTCACGAGCCATGAAAATAGACGCCGACACGTGACCCAGATTCTCGCACTCAGCTGCGCAAAGTTTGTGCTCTGTGTGATTCGGGTGTAATACTGCCAATAAACGTCGTTAAGCTTAAGATTACACCCGAATCACACGGACCGTTAAGGTGCATGGAGTACAGTACCGGTCAAGAGTCACAACAACCACCGACACCGACCATTTCAGCCTTCTTCATGATGCGTTAGAATCCTGCCGTTGTCGTGGTGAACATGGCTGACAACGGTCAGAATGATTACTTGCTTGGTTTTTTCCTTGTCAAAACTTGTTATACCGTCAGATTGTTACCACCATCAGATTTTCTGCAACTTTTCGAAGCGAATCTAGCCTAAAAACCTACCAGTTATGAATCGTGTTAACAGGATTGACTCGTTGCTTGTAGAATGACGGTACTCGGTAGCAGTACCACACACGGTGTGTGCGTGAATCACTGAATGAGTACGAATGCACATGTCTGGGTTGAACATCTATAATACACTTCCTCCTCTGTGTGACTGTGTGAGTGTTAATTCAGCGTCTATGACATGCCAAAGGAAAGCAAAACATGTCATAATAGGAGCTTCCTGAACCTATCCATCATGTTTAAAATATATGGTTGATTGTTCCTGGGCCGATAGCTTAGAAGTGGATTTACATGCTTTACAAACACTCCGTCATAGCAATTCTCTAATGGCTCAGCTGGTAGAGCGTTCGACTCTTGGTCATGCATGACCAGGTTTGATTCTGCGCTGAAACTTTTTTTTCTTCTCTTTTTTCGAGAGGTTGTGGTTTTTTTGTGTTTTTATGTGTGTGTGTGTTTTCCCCCTCTTTTCTCGAGAGGTTGCGGGTTCGAACCCGATCTTTTTTTAAATGCCAAAACCTGGAGGTTCAGCGCCAGCGGTTTTTATTTAGATTTCTGAAATATGTCTTGGACAGCATTCTAATAATAATTCTTTGAGATTTTTAAATGAGTGTTACTATGCACATACACAATTTTGAGCCTTTGCTGCCTGAAACGAACTGTTTTATGAAACTTCTGTCATAACTGAAGAATAAGAAGACATAGTGTGATGTTCTTTGTGACTGTGTTGATCTTGCAATAATAATTCTCCCCCCCTCTCCCCTCTCTCTCTCTCTCTCTCCTCTCTCTCTCTCTCTCTCTCTCTCTCTCTCTCTCTCTCTGACTCTCTCTCTCTCTCTCTCTTCTCTCTCTCTCTCTCTCTCTCTCTCTGTCTCTCTGTCTCTCTCTGTCTCTCTCTCTCTCTTCTCTCTCTCTCTCTCTCTCTCTCTCTCCCTCCTCCCTCCCTCCCTCCCTCCCTCCCTCCCTCCCTCCCTCCCCTCCCTCCTCCTCCCTAATCTCTCTCTCTCTCTCTCTCTCTCTCTGTCTCTCTCTCTCTGCTCTCTCTCTCTCTCTCTCTCTCTCTCTCTCTCTCTCTCTCTCTCTCTCTCTCTCTTCTCTCTGTCTCTCTTCTCTCTGTCTCTCTTCTCTCTGTCTCTCTCTCTCTCTCTCTCTCCTCTCTCTCTCTCTCTCTCTCTCTCTCTCTCTCTCTCTCTCTCTCTTGCACAGTTATAACCTAAGGTGCATTTCTGAATGGCTGCAAAAATTCTCAGACATACAGAATATAATTTGTTTGTTTTCCAAAGACATTGCAGACGTGACAATGTAAATTAAGCCAAATGAAAAATAGTTGTGGTTAGGATAACCCGACTGACCCTACGCTTTTTTTTCAGTTGTGCCAATGAAGAAAGATGGGAGTGGGAGGAAATTGATGGTAATCCACAAACTGTGTGCTGTCCAGTCTTCCATGCCTTATGAGCACTGGGGGAATCCACTATTTAAGTTTTTTAACTCAGTTTTATTTGTGAAAGAGAAACTGTATATTCAATCTAGCCTCTTCTATTATATTTATAGAAGAAAAAAAATGAGGGGGAAAAAGTTCAGGCTGACCTACAGACCCCCTTTTTTTGGCCATGTTACCTTAATCACAACTGTTTTGTCTTTTGGCTTTATTATTATCATGTTATCATATCATGTGTTTTACATTATCATTATCACATTTTCATATGTGGGTTTACATCATTATCACATTATCAAATGTGTGTTTACATAATTATTATAACATCGGGGGAGGGGGGGATTGGGGTTTATGGCTCCAAGTTGCTTTTTCCATTTTGCTCTTTGCCTTTTTGTCGGAGATTCGGTGTGCTTTTTTGGGTTCGTTTTTATTATTGTTTCTTTTAGTATACCTTGGCGTTGCGTTTTGAGTTGTCTGCTTTGTGATAGTTTCTTTTTCCCCTGTACACTGTTTTTTTTCTTCTTCGTTTTTTCATTGTTATTTTTTGAACTTTATCTCGATTCCTTTGTTGTTTGATAGTGATGGTAGATTTGGTCTATTGCTTTTCGGAACTTGATTTGAGGGGGTTAGGTCACTTTGTTGCGTTATGTGTGAATCTTTTGATTTTTGTATTTCGTTTTTGTACGTTTTTTGTTGATTGCCTTTCGTTTTCTGTTTGGTTGTGTAGGTCTTAGGGATTTTGGTTGGCTNNNTTTTATGTGTGTGTGTGTTTCCCCCTCTTTTCTCGAGAGGTTGCGGGTTCGAACCCGATCTTTTTTTAAATGCCAAAACCTGGAGGTTCAGCGCCAGCGGTTTTTATTTAGATTTCTGAAATATGTCTTGGACAGCATTCTAATAATAATTCTTTGAGATTTTTAAATGAGTGTTACTATGCACATACACAATTTTGAGCCTTTGCTGCCTGAAACGAACTGTTTTATGAAACTTCTGTCATAACTGAAGAATAAGAAGACATAGTGTGATGTTCTTTGTGACTGTGTTGATCTTGCAATAATAATTCTCCCCCCCCCCTCTCCCTCTCTCTCTCTCTCTCTCTCTCTCTCTCTCTCTCTCTCTCTCTCTCTCTCTCTCTCTCTCTCTGACTCTCTCTCTCTCTCTCTCTCTCTCTCTCTCTCTCTCTCTCTCTCTCTCTCTCTCTCTCTCTCTCTCTCTCTCTCTCTCTCTCTCTCTCTCTCTCTCTCTCTCTCTCTCTCTCCCTCCCTCCCTCCCTCCCTCCCTCCCCCCTCCCTCCCTCCCTCCCTCCCTCCCTCCCTCCCTCTCTCTCTCTCTCTCTCTCTCTCTCTGTCTCTCTCTCTCTGTCTCTCTCTCTCTCTCTCTCTCTCTCTCTCTCTCTCTCTCTCTCTCTCTCTCTCTCTCTCTCTCTGTCTCTCTGTCTCTCTCTCTCTCTCTCTCTCTCTCTCTCTCTCTCTCTCTCTCTCTCTCTCTCTCTCTCTCTCTCTCTCTCTCTCTCTCTCTCTCTCTCTCTCTCTTGCACAGTATAACCTAAGGTGCATTTCTGAATGGCTGCAAAAATTCTCAGACATACAGAATATAATTTGTTTGTTTTCCAAAGACATTGCAGACGTGACAATGTAAATTAAGCCAAATGAAAAATAGTTGTGGTTAGGATAACCCGACTGACCCTACGCTTTTTTTTCAGTTGTGCCAATGAAGAAAGATGGGAGTGGGAGGAAATTGATGGTAATCCACAAACTGTGTGCTGTCCAGTCTTCCATGCCTTATGAGCACTGGGGGAATCCACTATTTAAGTTTTTTAACTCAGTTTTATTTGTGAAAGAGAAACTGTATATTCAATCTAGCCTCTTCTATTATATTTATAGAAGAAAAAAATGAGGGGGAAAAAGTTCAGGGTGACCTACAGACCCCCTTTTTTCTGGCCATGTTACCTTAATCACAACTATTTTGTCTTTTGGCTTTATTATTATCATGTTATCATATCATGTGTGTTTACATTATCATTATCACATTTTCATATGTGGGTTTACATCATTATCACATTATCAAATGTGTGTTTACATAATTATTATAACATCGGGGGAGGGGGGGGATTGGGGTTGGTCAGGAAACTGTATACACACCTTGTGTGTGTGTGTGTGTGTGTGTGTGTTCATTTGTGTAATTACGTTATCATTATTACATAATCATATCATGTGTGTTTACATTATCATTATCACATTGTCCCATTACGTGTATTTGCATCATCATCACATCATCGTATCATTCTGTTTGCATTATCATTATCACATTACCATATGTATCTACAGTGACACAGGCACCA
>JAWQFJ010000389.1:102500-112500 GCA_034096865.1 Theodoxus fluviatilis
TCTAGCTGTCATCACCTCCACATTGACCTACAGACTGTACAGATCTAGCTGTCATCACTTCCATTTAGATCTATAGACTGTACAGATCTAGCTGTCATCACCTCCACATTGACCTACAGACTGAACAGATCTAGCTGTCGCCATTTCCATACAGACATTTAGACTGTGCAAATTTAGCTGTCACCATTTCTATATCGACCTATAGACTGTACAGATCTAGCTATCACAATATCCATATCAACCTATAGTCTGTACATATCTAGTTGTCACCATTTCCATATCGACCTATAGACTGTACAGATTTAGTTACCATTTCCATATCGACCTATACAATGTACAGTTTTAGCTGTCATCATTTCCATATCAACCCATAGACTGTTCAGATCTAGCTGTAGCCATTTCCATATTGACCTATGGACTGTTCAGATTTCGCTATCACCATTTCAGTATTGATCTATAGACTGTACAAATCTACTTGGCAGCATTTCCATATGGACCTATAGACTATATAGAATTAACTATCACCATTTCCATATCCACCTATAAACTATACAGATCTATCTGTCACCATTTTCATATCGCTCTATGGACTGTGCAGATTTAGCTGTCGTCATTTTCATATAGACCTACAGACTATACAGATCTAGCTGTCATCACTTCCATTTAGATCTATAGACTGTACAGATCTAGCTACAGTAGTCGCCGCTTATAAAACACGCGGTTAATAAAAACAGCCGTTTTTTTAATACAGTTGGTCCGGTCCGGATTTACATCGTTACTGATGGACATGTTCAACACGCAAACGGTTAATAAAAACGCCGCTTATTAAAAACACTTTTGTTCGGTCCCAATGTGTTTTTAATAAGCGGCGACTACTGTATCGCCATTTCCACATTGACCAATAGACTGTACAGATCTAGCTGTCATCACTTCCACATTGACCTATAGACTGTACAGTTATAGCTAGTGCCATTTCCATATCGACCTATAGACTGTACATATTTAGCTGTCATCACTTCCACATTGACCTGTAGACTGTACAGATCTAACTGTCATCACCTCCACATTGACCTACAGACTATACAGATCTATCTAACTGTCATCATTTCCATTTAGATCTATAGACTGTACAGATCTAGCTGTCATCACTTCCACATTGACCTATAGACTGTACATATTTAGCTGTCATCACTTCCACATTGACCTATAGACTGTACAGTTATAGCTAGTGCCATTTCCATATCGACCTATAGACTGTACATATTTAGCTGTCATCACTTCCACATTGATCTATAGACTGTACAGATCTAACTGTCATCACCTCCACATTGACCTACAGACTCTACAGATCTAACTGTCATCATTTCCATTTAGATCTATAGACTGTACAGATCTAGCTGTCATCACTTCCACATTGACCTATAGACTGTACAGATCTAGCTGTCATCACTTCCACATTGACCAATAGACTGTACAGATCTAGATTTCATCACTTCCACATTGACCTATAGACTGTACAGATCTAGCTGTCATCACTTCCACATTGACCTATAGACTGTACAGATCTAGCTGTCATCACCTCCACATTGACCTACAGACTGTACAGATCTAGCTGTCATCACTTCCATTTAGATCTACAGACTGTACAGATCTAGCTGTCATCACTTCCACATTGACCTATAGACTGTACAGATCTAGCTGTCATCACTTCCACATTGACCTATAGACTGTACAGATCTAGCTGTCATCACCTCCACATTGACCTACAGACTGTACAGATCTAGCTGTCATCACTTCCATTTAGATCTATAGACTGTACAGATCTAGCTGTCATCACTTCCACATTGACCTATAGACTGTACAGATCTAGCTGTCATCACTTCCACATTGACCAATAGACTGTACATATCTAGCTGTCATCACTTCCACATTGACCTATAGACTGTACAGATCTAGCTGTCATCACTTCCACATTGACCTACAGACTATACAGATCTAACTGTCATCACTTCCATTTAGATCTATAGACTGTACAGATCTAGCTGTCATCACCTCCACATTGACCTATAGACTGTACAGATCTAGCTGTCATCACTTCCACATTGACCTACAAACTGTACAGATCTAGCTGTCATCACTTCCATTTAGACCTACAGACTATACAGATCTAACTGTCACCACTTCCACATAGACCTATAGACTGTACATATCTAGCTGTCAGCTGTGTCACAGCTGCATCCTCATGGGTTTCCCTCCTCGGATTTATTGATCTAATTTTTTTTGGTCTAGCGACGATGGTAAGGCAGCGTTGTTTGTTGTTCTCCACATGGTGGTCAAACTTGAACCAAAGAGGTAGAGTAGGAAAACCAGAGAGGTAGTGCATGCACTCTCCGGGTGACAATTGAGCTGTGATGGAGCGGCTGCTAGGGCAATGTTGCATTAAGGGACATAATGAGCAATGTGGGACATGTAGATGCTGTGCAGGCTGGACATAGCACTCCATATGTAAATGCAGCAGACAGTGTTTTGGCATTTAGTAAAATATTTCGAATCAGTTTTGGAGAATCAATTAAGGAGCAGTCTTTAAAACCATTCATGTTGTGTTGGTAGACATTTCACTCCACTGTGGATCTGCATAATGTCAATCACACAGAAGCAGTGACATCTCAAATACCTGTTTGTATTTAGTTAGCAAGACTGAAGACCTCTCTCCCTGGAGCTATATTGTATGAGGACTGCCCTGGAGCTATATTGTATGAGGACTGCCCTGGAGCTATATTGTATGAGGACTGCCCTGGAGCTATATTGTATGAGGACTGCCCTGGAGCTATATTGTATGAGGACTGCCCTGGAGCTATATTGTATGAGGACTGCCCTGGAGCTATATTGTATGAGGACTGCCCTGGAGCTATATTGAATGAGGACTGCCCTGGAGCTATATTGTATGAGGACTGCCCTGGAGCTATATTGTATGAGGACTGCCCTGGAGTTATATTGTATGAGGACTGCACTGGAGCTATATTGTATGAGGACTGCCCTGGAGCTATATTGTATGAGGACTGCCCTGGAGCTATATTGTATGAGGACTGCCCTGGAGCTATATTGTATGAGGACTGCCCTGGAGCTATATTGAATGAGGACTGCCCTGGAGCTATATTGTATGAGGACTGCCTGGAGCTATATTGTATGAGGACTGCCCTGGAGCTATATTGTATGAGGACTGCCCTGGAGCTATATTGTATGAGGACTGCCCTGGAGCTATATTGTTTGAGGACTGCCCTGGAGCTATATTGTATGAGGACTGCCTGGAGATATATTGTATGAGGACTGCCCTGGAGCTATATTGTATGAGGACTGCCTGGAGCTATATTGTATGAGGACTGCCCTGGAGCTATATTGTATGAGGACTGCCCTGGAGCTATATTGTATGAGGACTGCCCTGGAGCTATATTGTATGAGGACTGTCCTGGAGCTATATTGTATGAGGACTGCCCTGGAGCTATATTGTATGAGGACTGCCCTGGAGCTATATTGTATGAGGACTGCCCTGGAGCTATATTGTATGAGGACTGCCCTGGAGCTATATTGTATGAGGACTGCCTGGAGCTATATTGTATGAGGACTGCCTGGAGCTATATTGTATGAGGACTGCCCTGGAGCTATATTGTATGAGGACTGCCCTGGAGCTATATTGTATGAGGACTGCCCTGGAGCTATATTGTATGAGGACTGCCCTGGAGCTATATTGTATGAGGACTGCCCTGGAGCTATATTGTATGAGGACTGCCCTGGAGCTATATTGTATGAGGACTGCCCTGGAGTTATATTGTATGAGGACTGCCCTGGAGCTATATTGTATGAGGACTGCCCTGGAGCTATATTGTATGAGGACTGCCCTGGAGCTATATTGTATGAGGACTGCCCTGGAGCTATATTGTATGAGGACTGCCCTGAAGCTATATTGTATGAGGACTGCCCTGGAGCTATATTGTATGAGGACTGCCCTGGAGCTATATTGTATGAGGACTGCCCTGGAGCTATATTGTATGAGGACTGCCCTGGAGCTATATTGTATGAGGACTGCCCTGGAGCTATATTGTATGAGGACTGCCCTGGAGCTATATTGTATGAGGACTGCCCTGGAGCTATATTGTATGAGGACTGCCCTGGAGCTATATTGTATGAGGACTGCACACACACAAGACATAGTTGTGGTTACAGTAGCATGGGGAAAAAAGGGGTCGGTAGGTTGGCCTGAACTTTTAAAAAGTTTAATTTTTGTTTTAGAAGAGGCCAGATTGAACATAAACAAAGTTTTTCTTCAGCTGAAAACGCTTTTTAAAATGTTAATAATAGATTCCCCAAGTGCTCATAAGGTAGCAAAGATGGTACAGCATGCAGTGTTTATTGTGTGTTTTTCGTGATCAAAAAAAAGTTTAGGGTCAGCAGGAAAAAACAGGGTTGGTCAAGTTACTGTAACCTGAACTATTTTTGTGTGTGTGGCCTTACAAGTTTATGGCACACATGTCATGGGCGGTTTCACGGAAGATGAAAACTGCTACTTTCAGTCTGAAATTCTTGCTCAGATTTATCAATGTGGAGGTGATTTATCCACAGATGTATTGAGCAAAGTTGGGAAATAAAGGGAGAACTTACATTCTCATGGAAAGAGATCAAGGGATTGGATGAGGGTCGCATCACAATACTTGTAGTCTGCTTTTGTTGCCCTTCTAGGGAGACGGAAGGGAGCTTTATAAGGACATGGGTACCCACACAAAGCTAAAGTAATCACTGACAAGTTTTATCATTGAGAGAGGAAGTTTTCAGTAACATTGTCATTTTCATCATCATCATCATCGTTGTTGTCATCGTCATTGTTACCACCATTGTCATTGTCAGTATGTATTTGCAGCCAGAAATTGTGTAAAAAATTTCCCTTGACTTTGAAAGTGTTGATAGCTACAAAGGTGTCTCTAGATGTGTTTGATGGCAATGAAATTCGTTTCTGGAAACCCTATCATAAGGTAAGCTTTCCTTTTGCTCCAATTCAGCAAATTTGGAAAAGTGTCATCTTTTAAAATCATCACAATATGGCCTGTATTAAACACTTTGCTAAAAGTTCCATGGATTATCTCATTTCTGTCAAAAATTCTGCCTTTTGGGGGCACCAAAACTTGACTTGCTCAGAAGGATGGATGGCTTGATGGATGAAGCTTTACGGCCTTTCAGCCTTAGTCGGCTATGCAAGGCCACTGATCACTATAAATCATTAGAGTTGGTTATAATAAGATCAAGTCATTATTTTCTGAGTTATTTGCCACCTAAAAAGCTTGTAGAGAGACACAGTGGGTCAATTCTTACCCTGTACCCTCAGGAGGACTGCTTGTAAGACACTGTAACTTATATAAAGAAGAAGACATATCCCCTCCACCCCCCCACCCCCCCAAAAAAGAGAGAGAGAGAGAGGAAACCCTGCATCCAAGTCTCTGTTCTCCAAATCAAAATGCATGGAGATATTTCCAGATGGCTTTAACTCACAGTAATCTGTTCTGACTTATGAAAATCTTATCTGAAAATGTTTATTTTCAATTTGTTATATGCATATGCATGGGATTATGCAATGTTTTCATGGTTGAGAGAGAGAGAGAGAGAGAGAGAGAGAGAGAGAGAGAGAGAGAGAGAGAGAGAGAGCATAAATAATTCTTTTATTATAATTTAAATGATGCATTCTGAGTAAAAGAAAGTGTTTGATAACTGTAATTATTCATACTTACAAAGAATTCCTTTATGCTCAATTGTCACTTGTTTTGCTTTTCTCCCCAGGGTTATGCACCTCATCTTGTTGCGACAATCACTGAATGGATCATGGCGATAAGTATCAGTGTGTACTTTGGTTCATTCTTTGAGGAGTTCAAGGAACTCGAATCACATTTAAGTGTGAAGCATGTGACGGTTGAGAATGGACCTTGCTACAACCCTGATGTCCAAACAGGCAATTCTGCCTTGTTCTAGTTCCCTTGACTCCTCGTGCAAAGAACTAAAGGAGTAAGGAACGCAATATGCCTATGTGGCTATTTTGTTTGTTTTCATTCCATGTGGAAGAGAAGAAATGCCCACATATAATCATTTCCATGGGTGATAAAAGACTGACCAAGACAGTATACAGGAAATGCAGGAGACTCTGAGGAAACGAGAATCCAAAGCAAACTAGGATTTAGTTTCCCAGTGAGGCATCATTCTTGGAAGTCTCTCTTGGAATGATCCAGTGAGGCATCATTCTTGGAAGTCTCTCTTGGAATGATCCAGTGAGGCATCATTCTTGGAAGTCTCTCTTGGAATGATCCAGTGAGGCATCATTCTTGGAAGTCTCTCTTGGAATGATCCAAATATGAGTAAGCTCAAGGCCTTGGTCCAGCTAGTGATTTGTGTGCACAGTCTTGTCAGTGCCTTTACCTCATTGGTCACTTCTTTTATGTACTTCTGCCTTGACTACACTGTGTGTGTGTGTGTGTGTGTGTGTGTGTGTGTGTGTGTGTGTGTGTGTGTGTTTGTTTGTGTGTGTGTGTGTGCGTGCGTGCGTTTGTGTGTGTGTGTTTTTAAATTTGCGCATGCATATGTGGATGTGTACATGTTATGTGTGTATGCACAGATGCAATTGTGTGATGTATGTGTTTCTTTCATCCATGTTTGTAAGGCACTCTGCATTCCAGAGAAATAGCCCAAAGATTATTTGAAGAAGTGGATGAAGTGTTAATTGAAGAAGAAGAAGAATAATAAATTGTACAGCTATAGCTAGTATTACTGTGGTTTCTTGTTGCTATTCATTTTATAAAGATTTTAAATTGAAATTGCTCATATCATAGGTATTAAAATAATTTTGGTTGTTGCTTGAATACAAAAACTATTTTGGATAATTGAATCTGATGTGAATTTCCTAAATCACATATTGTGAATGGTTTGTATTTGTCCATCACTTTAACATTTTAATCAGTGATGGCACTGTCAGGCTAAAGAATTGATCTCGTTGCAAATGAAAGACATTTCAGAGAATTGCTTCTGATTGTCTTGGTTCACTCAGTGATAATGGATTGGTTTGGTGTAATCATGCAGCTTTGATTCAAGATGATTACATTACAGAAATGGAGTAAATGATCAAACTAGAAATACACTAACATCAAGTGAAACTCAGGGATGAAGGCCAAAACTTTTAACATGAATTGATATTCTATATGTTGGCAAAAGCAAATATCTTTTTTGCAAGTGAACATGCAATCCATATGGGAAAGTTGTTGGTATTTGATAACAGTTATTGTATTTTCATGTATTATCAGATGGTTATGTTATTTTCTACGTTTGAACTTTATTTTTCCTTAATCACATATGGAATGTACTTGAAATGATGTGAAAATAGTTTAACATACAGGGCCGAAACCCTGTGAGGGACAGACAGGGAAAATGTAGGACCACAGGCGGGGACTGAACCCGCGACCTTTTGGTTAGCGCCCGAAATGCTCTACCAGCTGACCTGCCATGGCCCATGTTGTCTTCTCCTGTCTATACTGCCCTGTATCAGTGGCTGCTGTCTTGGTCTTACATGCCCAAATGACCGGAATCCCAATATTTAGTTTTGCTAATCTTTCCCAGCTGTCATAGGTCTTTCCCTAGTCACCCAGTCTATCCTGAGAGTAATGAAGATACAGTTTAACATACAGAGTTGAAACCCTGTGAGGGACAGACAGAAAAATAGTTGTAGATATTGTGGGTGATTACAACAATCTTTATGAAGAAGTGAAAGGAAAACAACAGTTTTCAAGATAAAACCATATGATGTGGTGTAGGAGATAAAAATAATTCTTAGTTTCTTACATTATCATGCTGTTGAGATGTGACTTAATTTTCATGTTGATAATATTTTGATATCTTTTGAATGCTTGGTAACTACAAAGAAACATGTGGAAGATTTTAGAAAGAGTAAATAAATGTAAATGGTGATCAGATCGGTTGGGTTGGTGCCATATAAACTTGAGGTCATGTAGGCTATAACCTTGGTCATAAGACACTCAATAGTCACCACATGTTGCACCATATGTACTTAACCCTCTTAGCCCCAGACGTTAAAATTCATTACACCCGCCATGAGCCCAGATCATTAAAAGTCGGCAAGCCTTAGGTGGCTGTCTTTTACATCTGTTTCCACTTCTAGAAGTGTCCGGTCTTTTATATTAGCTCCACAGAGGAATGACCACTGCAGATAGTGTTACATTTCCTGGCTTCCAAAAGCCTGGGAACGACCAGCAAGGTGTGTCATTTGCTCTTGTTTGCCTCACTCGCGACACGAGTTGCAAAATGGCTTCGTTCAGTGAAGAGTAGTCTGAATTCGACGCTTGGTACAAATATATATTACACCAAATTATGTCTGAAAAGGACAAATTGAAGGAAGAAATGGGCAAAGAGTCTGATGTAGACATATCTGAGGGTCCAGAAGATTAAGGAGAGCAGTAAAACAAGTCAGATCCGGAGGATGACATTCCGCTTGCCAACCACCAGACAAAATGGCGGACTGCCACCACCCAGCCCGTCAATGTTCAGCCATTCGACATGGATGTAGGACTACGACACAACCTTGCAATTAAGTATCCGTTTTGGATTTCTTCTTCTTGTTTTTGCCCCAACTCATCTTTGATTTGGCTGCTGCTGAGACCAACCAATACTCTGCGCTGAAAGCAGCTGAAAGAGGCTATGAAGATCTGGTGTGGGAGGAGACAACACCTGAGGAAATTGGAGCAGACATTGCTGTACTCATCATGATGTGAATCAACCAGAAAACCTCATTATGTGGTGTTACTGGTCAATTAAGCTATGCTTCAACAACCAATGGATCAGCACCATGATGACGAAAACCAGAATTTTCAAACTCAAACAATATTTCCACCTGCGAGACACCAGCCACACACCTGCATGAGACAGCCCTACTATAACCCACTGATTATGCCTAACAAGAGTTGTAGATATTGGGGATGTAGTCCACAGTAATAGGTCTTATTAAAGTGGTGACTGTGAAATACATGAGATGAACAGGCCTTGCTACTTGATGGATTTTTTGTGTGAAAGAGAAATTCCTGCTTGTGTCCACCTGGATAATATTGTGACATTATACCGTATATACGACCAGCAAGATGTGTGTGACTGGTCCAGAACACTTGCTTCCGAAAGGTAAACACACTTAAAACTATTTGGCATGCTTTGTGAAACCCTCACACTGTTATTTCTTCCTGTCTACTCCCTGCTTACTTACCACACCTTTTTAGACCTCATTGCGGTGACAATTTACCTGTGTATGACCGGTTTTCCTTCATGCCATGCGTATCTGAACATATGCAATGATAGCAGAACAAGAGATCAGTGCATCTGCCAAGTTTCACTAACATCCGGCGGCCCGCTGCTTTGCAACAGGCTTTCTTTGCAACTCACTATTTACGCAAACAACAACATGAATTTCCTCTGAAATCTAGAGACCTATCTGAGTTTCCATGTCTGGGGCTAAGAGGGTTAAGGCATGACCTATCGAGCTATTATGAAAATGCAGTATTGTTGAACTTGTTGATGAAGGTGAAGGTAAATCCATCATTTTTCCACATATTTGAAGACTTTATCTTGCATATCCACCATTACATCTTTGCAATATAGAACATGCTATTTTTGTTGGTGTCAGGTAAAAATCCAATATGATCCTCTGTGACCAATACAATGACAGCTGGATGTCTATTCATGAGTGTTGAGTTATGACCTGTAGTTTTGTAAGTTGGTTGTTGCAGTGGGTTCTCAGTTGATATCCATGACCCAGTATACACATTTTATTCCACTCCAGTGTCATGAAATGAAGATATGTCCAAGATCAGGTTTTTTATTCCTTTTTTCCCACTTGAATGTCGATCATTATTTAGAATTTAATTTTATATTTGTATTATACATGCTATATGTATAACAGTTTGAATGAACT
>JAWQFJ010000389.1:117500-146867 GCA_034096865.1 Theodoxus fluviatilis
CCTTTGGGAAAAGATGTAAGAAAATACGTTTCCCCTACTGCTGCAAATGCCCTTGCACAGAAGGATTGTATCTATGGGTGCCGAGTGTGCCAACTCGGTTATGCCTCTTTCCTATGTGTACCGCTACCTAGGCTCCTTAATGAAGTTGAAAGGCACAGGTGATTTTATAGATCTGATGCATGTACACTCTGTGATGTATGTTGCAATTTTTTTGAATATATACACTAGCTGTCAAAATGTACACACTGTTTAGAGTATCTATATATTGTATGAGTTTTTCACACGAAAACTCCTCACTTCTGCCTCTGCCACGGTGTATTTTTGTTTCACAATAAAATGTACACATCCAGGTGTCGTCGTCCTTTTTCTACCAGCCTGTTTGTTTGTTTGTTTTCTTCGTCTGTATAAATGATGGGCAAACAAGATCATGGGACTTTAGCAGCAGCAACTGTGTGGCCTAATGCTGGAAAGAACTCTGGCTAAGGCATGGTCTGACCTGATTAAAAGATGAAGTGTGCCCCCTCAACAGCATTTGTGTAATAACAAGGCCAGGAATGCAGTAAGCCTGCTTGTCACTGAAATTCCCATTAAAAAGGTTCAAGAACTCATTCGTTCCAGCCTCAACGAGGACTCTGAACTGTACCAGGTAATATCGCCTGAGTGTTCCCTTCAGTTTTGTGTTGATGCGTAGTGGGTAGAGTAAGGAACAGGCTGGTAAGTGCTGGGGTAGGGGGAGTGAGTGGTGGGAAGAGGGAGGAGGGGGCAGGAAGGTGGAATGAGGGAGCAAGAGGGAGGGATAATATAAAAGTAAGTGGCAGTTTGGGGAATGAGAAGGAATTCGCTTTTGGACTCAGCTTACCGTACGCTTGTTCAATGCTGTGAATTTACCGACATTTCTTACGACTGATATTATGAGGTCGGTCTATGGTCTGTGATTGCCATAGTCAGTGATGTGTCATGTCTTCATAACTACATGTACCATTAGTCTTAACAGGCAGGCTTGAGAATTAGGTGTTGATGAAAAGTCTCTACAGGAAATCCCTTCTTTACCCTCAACATACAGTCAACGGAGTTAGCAGCAGGAGGAAAACTGGGGAGCAGAATACCCAAAGATGCACTTGGAGACGGGGCCTGCGGCACGTCTTGGCATTAAACCTGCTGGTTAGGGCTCTTCTGCGTGCTGATTTCAATGTGGGCCTGGGGTAAGTATATATGTTACAGGGAATAAGAGCATTTAGGGAATAAGCTTAATCCCTGAAATTTTAAGGGAATAGGCTTATTCCCTGTTTCAACTGGGGAGTAAGCTTATTCCCTAAAAAAATTCAGGGATTTAGCTTAATCTCTGAAACGGAAGGTCATTTTTTTGGCTTATTCCCTGATTAGTTTAAAGCACACAAACAGAAACACTAATACAAGATTTGTTGCTTTAAACATTGGTTTATTCATAAATACACAAGGATCAAAATACAAGATGAAAATATTGCTGCTCACAAATAATAAACTTTGAAGAATTTGCGGGGCTCCGAAGAGAAGAAAATGTATAAATGTTGGTATGCCACCTCTGCTGGTCGTTTTGTTGTAAGGGCTCTAAACACGCAAAACTTGGTAAGATGTTCCTGGTAGACCATAACCCATGAGTATCCTCCCTGTTTAAGTGACTGGTAGTCAATTAAATCCACTTGAGATCTTGATCCAAAGGACTTTGACAGGAGAGGCTTCACAACAAAGCCTTTAATCGTAGGTCTTTTTTTTTCCCCTGACACAGAACGCACAAAGACTTGAACAAAGTGACACTGGCCTCTGTTATGTTTGCATACTTTTTCCCAGCCTCTTTCAACATTTTATCACGGCCACCATGGCCAGTGACAACATGGATGCGATTTAAAACATCGTACATTTCCTCAACAAATATGAAGTGTTTTGGTTGCTCAGTTTCGTCCTTTCGCTTTAGAACGAGTTTGGATACTTGTCCACAGGTAAGAATTTCATACCATCTTAGAAGGTGCCTTTGATGTTGGGTTTTAGTAGCTGCTGCTGCTGCTGCTTCCTTCACTTCATCTAAAATTCTGTGGTACTCATCTCTGGTAATCTATTTGCTTTCTCCTTATTTTTTAGCACTTCCTCAAGATATACTTGTTCTTTCGCGTCCATGTTGCTTGATATGAATCACAGACTAGACTGACTTTTTCAATTGAACTGAATCTGCCCGAGGAAAGATCAAAACACAAACACCGACAACAGTTCACGAAATCATTATGTATTTATCAAAAGAGTGAGTAAAAGTCAAGAAAGAACTCATTTCCAAGCAAAAGAAGTTTTAAAGAAAGATCAAAGCTCACTGACATCGACTTTATTTATGGTAAAATGTACACGTCTTTCTGTTTGTGTGTTTCAAACTAATCAGGGAATAAGCCAAAAAAATGACCTCCCATTTCAGGCAATAAGCTAAATCACTGATTTTTTTAGGGAATAAGCTTACTCCCCAGTTGAAACAGGGAATAAGCCTATTCCCTTAAAATTTCAGGGATTAAGCTTATTCCCTAAATGTTCTTATTCCCTGTAACATATCCACCGCGTCTCCATATGCGATTCATGTAAAGCAAACGACTCGGGGAAACAGCTTGACTGTGAGCAATTTAAAAAAATGAGTTTAGAAAATTATAGATTCTTGACTTGCTAACTTTTCAGCCTTCGCAAGTACTTTGCGTCGTCAATGGCCTTGCATATCTTACAAATACCGATAGACCGTGAAGATCCATCAAACGGTCGATCAACGAATCAATTAACTAATCGAACAATCAATCAATCATCCATCCATCTGTCAATCTATCAGTCTATCCATCAGTCCATTCATCCATTAGTCAATCAGTCCATCCATCCATCCATTCTTCATCAATCCATCCATCAATCCGTCGATTTAGAAGTCGATCGATCGCGCATCGAATTGTTTTACAAACTAAAAATTATGATCTCATCCCGATTGCATGGATTTTTCATCTTCGCCACGTCAGGCAATGATAGGCCCAAACTGTGTATTCAGTCCCGAACTAAACAGTAGTCGGCTTACAGCTTTACATCATACACAGATCACACTTCGTCTGACAGCTACGGTTTCGGGACACTCTATCTCTCAATACATTTTGTTTACAAATTGTTTTGATGACTGTACACAAGTAATAAAATAAAATAAATATAATACAATATCAATGTTATCAATGATTTATTGTGGTAGTTAAACTTTTTCGATGTTTGAATCCATTTAATATCTCTTTTCCTATGTAAAACAAGTGGCCTCGTTTCGTATCCTTCAAAGATGTTGAACATTTATTTTTTAGCTTAACCTCCAGTGAACTCGTCTCCCATTGCGGCCAGTGATGTCATAATTATGAACATTTAAAAGGTCAACAATATCAAAAGGAAAGTCCACAGATGGCTATTATTGATCGACTGCGGCTAATGATGTTATAAGAACATAATTATTTGAAATCAAGGACATCATGAAGAAAGTCAGGCCAGTGATACCTACGTCGCACTGTCGGTGTATATTCATCTTCGGAACACTCGTTCTAGTCGTGGCGAACTTCGTGACTTTACGACCTGTACTTCGTCCTCGATCAGCTGTTCGTCAACGCGGCAGGGATGCGGCCAGCGTAAACAAGCCCACAACGAGCCCGACGTCGCCGACGCGCCAGCAACCTCCACGCGTTGCACGCAGAAAATGAACATTCCGAGAAATTCATCGCTTTCACGCGTGCTCGTTGCATGTGCCGAAACTGGTTGCCAGTTTTTGACGAACTTTTAATAGTCATTTTGTTCTTTTTCCTTTTTTAATGATTAATTCCGTGTTCTACATGTATTTGATCCCCTTCAAAACATGAAGTGTTCGAAATGGGACCAGCAACACATCCTTTGATTCATGCCCCAAAGTTGTATGAGCTCCGTCGAGATCGAGACACACTCGGGAAGAGAGAGTGATCTTTTCCTACTTCTAGGGAAACAACGGCGCGTCGCTTACAAAATCAGTGAAAGACACGACTGTTTTTGGAGCAGAAAGTTGTTTGTTTCTACAATGGTGACCTCCTGCTGTGTGAAGAACTGCCACAATCAGCATGACAGAGAGAATGATCGACTTTTTTTTTTGGTACCGCGTGTTGCAACGCGAAAAGGCAAGGAAATGCTGGATCTCACACCTCAAGTCAAAGGCGCCGTGAGTGGATCGCGCAACTGAACCTGAAGTCACTCACTTTTGACACTAAGGCAGATCGATTTGTTTGTTCGGATCACTTTGTAAATGGTGAGAATTTGTTATGTTTTGCGTTTTGTAACTTAACAAATACTAGAAAAGACGGAAAGAGAGTATGCAGGACAGATTACAGGGGAGAAAGAAAGGCCAAGATGTCGCAGAGACTAACAACAGTGTTTTGTTCTGTTACCTGATTTGACTTTTTGATACTACAAAACAGCAATATCAATTGCATCGATATTCAATGTTTGTCTGGGGAAATCGTGATATAATTGCTACTGCTCTTACCGACTGTTGCGATTTTTTTGGTGATTATCTATATATTAATACGCAACAAGAAGGGTAAAGCCCATACGACTCACACACTTGACCTTGACCTTTGCATGACCTTGACCTTTACATGACCTTGACCTTCATGTGCCATTCAAGGTCAAGGTCAAACAACTAAACCTAGTAATGACATCATACACTAAGAACTGCTTTGCACATTTTTCCTACCAAAATCCAAGCTCATGCAACACAAAGCTGTTAATTCAAGACATAGGAAGCACAATGGTGCTTATTGGCACTTTCTACCATGAGATATGGTCACTTTTAGTGGTTCACTACCCCATTTTGGTCACATTTCATAATTGTCAAAGTGACCTTGACCTTGATGATGTGTGATTAAATGGGGTGCTGGACGTTTCGCCCCAATTGCGACTTTCGGAACGTCGTTTAGCTAAGATCCGGCCGCGTTAATGTATCTGCGTTTTGTGACAAACGTCTTGCTCGGCGGTACTGTACTCCATGCACCTTAACGGTGCGCGTGATTCGGGTGTAATCTTAAGCTAAACGACGTTCCGAATGTCGCAATTGGGGCGAAACGTCCATGACCCATTAAATGTGTCTCATGATGAAAGTATAACATGTGTACTACAATGTTAAGAAGTTTGGAAGAGTTATCTTCCATAGTTCATTGTCAATGTCGCGACCACACCCACTGGGTGGGACCTTACCCTCTCATGCAGAGGAAGTCAGGAACTCAAATCTGTTATTTAACCAATAAGAATTTAATTATACTTCAACAAACCCGCACAATGAATGAAAGGAGGTGAAACTGATGGATGGCAATGATAAATAATGATTGATGACTCACACTTACGCAATCTAACAATGAAAAGATGAAACAATACTACCCGCACATCCTAACCCAAATACATGTGAAAATACATTCCTCACAAATCACACAAAAACCCAACGGTTGGCCACGGACTGAGCCACAACAATACCCCACAGTCCCCCAAACCCCACAACAACAAAAACGGTTGCTCAACCAGCGGACTCTCTTACGCCGGGGCAACTTTCCCCACGACTGCCCAACGCCGTCACTTTCCCGTCCACACACAACACCTTGACTGTCCAACACTGTCTCTCACGTCAGTACCAAACTACTACAGCTGACCCCACTGTCTCATGGCCTCCCTCTGCGACAAGCCGCAGAACGGGGAACATTGGATGACGATGACAGCGATGAGGAGCGGCTGGCCCCTGGACGATGACGACGGCGATGTTTAACAGTGAAGACTCGGGCCGATGTCGACCTCAAGGGAAGCATCGAGGACCTTGGATGACGCAGGACGTGGACCATGTAAACGGAATAAAAACACCCAGGCCTAAATGGCCAGAATTAGCAACTATAGCATAATGCATAGCACGCAATTCACAACTCAAACCCGTCACAAACATGACGGTACTCCGTCAAAACGCTGTCTTAGCCTTTCCACAAACTAGGCCCATTTCAAGCAATCTTAACTGTTACTCAAATACCTCAAATCAAAACAGCAATCCTACCATGAACCATGAAACGATTTTTAACGTCAAAACTACAGTTCGGAAATTTCATTACCTAATGCAACTTCCCCACCCGCCCCTAAAACAGCAAACTCACAACCTAGTGAAAACTTACACAACGACTTTTACACACAACAATTACTCACATGGACGAAACTCGGTTCCTCCCCTGGTGCTGATTCTGATCGGCTTGCCGACAACGACAATAAAGTCGCCAAATCTTTTCCTGGGCTGACAGAGGCCAAGCCACGCTCTGGGCCGACAGAAGTCGAGCCACTCTAGGTTCGTTGGCACGTACCGCTCAAACGGTCCTGCCAAATCCCTTCTCAAAACCGACTGAACCCAGTGACGTCGACTCGAAGCTGATGACGTCACAATTTCCCGATCACTCCAAAAAGAGAGAAACAAAAACCCAACAAGGACAAGAATCGCGCACACACAAGTACATGAACGATAAAATTAACCTTCAATACCCAACCTGCTCGCGACATATCCCCCCCCCCCCCTTAAAACAAAACTACCAGTTTTGTAACAAATCCGGAGCAGAGAAGGTTGCAGAGAACACCACAGAATGAGCTGAATGCTCGAACAACCCTAGGACATCCTGCTCAGATAGTCCGCACCAACATTTTCTCTCCTAGGAATGACCCCCCAGTTGAAACAACGCCTGAACCGCAGAAGTTCAACCCAGACGAGAGGTCCACCTTCCTGACCGAACTACAGAACCTTGGGGGTCCAGACGGCCGCAGCTGCAATCCAGACTGACTCCTCCCAACGCTGGCACCCCTACCCTGACATGCGTCGCAGGACGCGCAAAACCTCTTTACGTCTACACATAGGCCCGGCCAGTAGAAAGTCTTCCATACTTTCTTCCTGGTTGCCCTGACCCCGAGGTGCCCAGTCATAGGTGGATCATGAGCCCACTTCAGCACTTCCCGTCGCAGCCGCTTGGGAACGACCAACTGACTGTAGGACCCGGATGGCCCTGAAAACACCCTATGGTAGAGAGCCCCCTTCTTCACGAAACTGATCGCACCTTTTCCCGAGACTACCTGCTTCCCAGTCCGGGCATATTCGCGAACCCTTTCCAGAGTCTCATCCCCAGACTGCATCTCGGCCACCTCTTCCGGCCCTGTCTGTCCAATTAACGGCCCAGCTACCACAACGGGTTCGCCGGCCCCCTGCTTCTTGCGTGCCTGCGCCCTCGTTTCTGCGGTGCCTACTTCGGGATCCCTGTTGTATACCGGGACCCTAATCACTTGTCCATCCTCCAACTCTACCTCGTTCCCTATGATGACTGGGAGCAAAGGGTTTTTCATGACGAGGCCTACTGCTTTCCCTGTGAAGAATGGTGAGACCAAATCAACCACAGCCATGTCACAAGCAATCTGGTAATTTGTGGAGGCCAACGTCACGTACTGCTTCCTACCAGTCAACGCGCTAGGAGGGACAAGTTGCGAATCGACAATAAGAGCATCTGACCCCGTATCTCTCAGAGCAGGCACCTCAGCCCCATTCAGCCGGACCATACATCGCGGCTCAAACGGTCTCTCGCAACACGACTCGCACAGTGAAGGCACCCTGCCTGGGACGAGTTTCCCTGGGGAACTCGCGACCCCACCCATTGGTGACCTAACGACCATCCCCACTCGCTTGCAGTCCTTCTTCAAATGCCCCTTTCGGAAACATCTGAAGCACAGCCCTTTCTCCTTAGCTTCTCGGATGCTACTCGGGGAGCTAGAGCCCTTACCCTCTTCTGCTTTCTCTTCTTCCCCTGAATCTCTTTTCGACGGGCTTGCATTAGTGGATAAAATCTGGGACTTCTTCACTGATCTCTTAGCCTCAACTACTATGTCTGCGGCCTCAGCAGCTTCAACCACGCTCACTGGCTTCCGCTCCCTGACCTTGACCGCTAGATCAGAAGACAAGGTCTCCATCAACTGCTCCGTCACGATCACATCTACTAGATCCTGAGGATCATCGAAACTCTTGTTGGATAGACAAACCCACTTGTGAAAGTAGCTCTTGATTCTCACCACAAACTGGGCAAAGGACTCCCCTAACTCCTTCCTCGCCTCCCGGAACTTTCTCCTGTATCCTTCTGCCGTGAGGTTGAAACGTTTCAATAGGGCGTCCCGGAACGTATCATAGTTCCCCGCTTCTTCGGCTGGGAGTGTGAAATACAACGACCTAGCTGTACCTCTGAGCTGAGGTAAAATACGTGCTACCCACGTTTCCCTCTTCCACCCCTGAGTGTCAGCTATCTGCTCAAACTGGCTGAGATACTCATCAATGTTGTCACTTTCTTCTAATACCGGAATCTTCACTCCCTTAATAGTCTTTTCCTCCCTCTCTACTCTAGCTTTTTCTCTCTTCTCTTCTCTCTCTTCGCGGCGCTTCCGCTCCTCCTCCTCCTTCTTCTCCTTCTCCTCTTCTTTCTTCTCGCGACGCTTCCGCTCCTCCTCCTCCTTCTTCTCCTTCTCCTCTTCTTTCTTCTCGCGACGCTTCCGCTCCTCCCTTTCTTCCTTACGCTGCTCTTCCTCCTTCTCCTCACGACGCTTCCGCTCCTCCTCCTCCTTCTCCTCACGACGCTTCCGCTCCTCCTCCTCCTTCTTCTCCTTCTCCTCTTCTTTCTTCTCGCGACGCTTCCGCTCCTCCCTCTCCATCTGCAACAACTGTAGAAGCACACTACTAGTGTCTACTCCAGGTGAGAGCAACCCTGGAATTTCCCCCTCGTATTCGTCATCCTCTTCTGGTGCTGCCCCCAACCCTGCTTCAGCTTGGCCGGGCGTAAGGTAACTGCCCCTCTGTCGGACTGAAAAGTCAAATGGCTTACCTCGACCGCGCCCCCTCCTCGACGGAGATGGTGACTTACGCCTACCACGAGGTGTAGCTTCAACCAGCGGTCGAAGCTCCCCTTCCCCCTGCCCATGCTCCACATGACCTTCCTCGGTCTGACTTGCCGCTGCTTTCTCCGCCATTGCCTTGGACCGGGTCAACATGGGCGCCGAACAGCCAACACCTTACTTCTTTATGAACCCCGAGCAGTCTTTCCTGAAAGTACTTTTGGTTATAAAATTAGAACACTTGCTCTCTATGTTTCAGGCATGACTGGGAACACTCACCAACACGAAACAACACAAAGACAACCAATGGCCACACAAAACTCCCTATTACTCTGAATTATACAACAAAACAAATAGAGTTCCTGAGCGAAATGAAATTTGGCATATCCCTAGACGAGCCCCCAATGTCGCGACCACACCCGCTGGGTGGGACCTTACCCTCTCATGCAGAGGAAGTCAGGAACTCAAATCTGTTATTTAACCAATAAGAATTTAATTATACTTCAACAAACCCGCACAATGAATGAAAGGAGGTGAAACTGATGGATGGCAATGATAAATAATGATTGATGACTCACACTTACGCAATCTAACAATGAAAAGATGAAACAATACTACCCGCACATCCTAACCCAAATACATGTGAAAATACATTCCTCACAAATCACACAAAAACCCAACGGTTGGCCACGGACTGAGCCACAACAATACCCCACAGTCCCCCAAACCCCACAACAACAAAAACGGTTGCTCAACCAGCGGACTCTCTCACGCCGGGGCAACTTTCCCCACGACTGCCCAACGCCGTCACTTTCCCGTCCACACACAACACCTTGACTGTCCAACACTGTCTCTCACGTCAGTACCAAACTACTACAGCTGACCCCACTGTCTCATGGCCTCCCTCTGCGACAAGCCGCAGAACGGGGAACATTGGATGACGATGACAACGATGAGGAGCGGCTGGCCCCTGGACGATGACGACGGCGATGTTTAACAGTGAAGACTCGGGCCGATGTCGACCTCAAGGGGAAGCATCGAGGACCTTGGATGACGCAGGACGTGGACCATGTAAACGGAATAAAAACACCCAGGCCTAAATGGCCAGAATTAGCAACTATAGCATAATGCATAGCACGCAATTCACAACTCAAACCCGTCACAAACATGACGGTACTCCGTCAAAACGCTGTCTTAGCCTTTCCACAAACTAGGCCCATTTCAAGCAATCTTAACTGTTACTCAAATACCTCAAATCAAAACAGCAATCCTACCATGAACCATGAAACGATTTTTAACGTCAAAACTACAGTTCGGAAATTTCATTACCTAATGCAACTTCCCCACCCGCCCCTAAAACAGCAAACTCACAACCTAGTGAAAACTTACACAACGACTTTTACACACAACAATTACTCACATGGACGAAACTCGGTTCCTCCCCTGGTGCTGATTCTGATCGGCTTGCCGACAACGACAATAAAGTCGCCAAATCTTTTCCTGGGCTGACAGAGGCCAAGCCACGCTCTGGGCCGACAGAAGTCGAGCCACTCTAGGTTCGTTGGCACGTACCGCTCAAACGGTCCTGCCAAATCCCTTCTCAAAACCGACTGAACCCAGTGACGTCGACTCGAAGCTGATGACGTCACAATTTCCCGATCACTCCAAAAAGAGAGAAACAAAAACCCGACAAGGACAAGAATCGCGCACACACAAGTACATGAACGATAAAATTAACCTTCAATACCCAACCTGCTCGCGACAGTCAAGGTCACTTCAAAATATGTATACAATCCAACTTTAAAGAGTTCCTGTGACCTTGACCTTGAAGCAAGGTCAAGTCACTGTGTACGTTTTTGTACGCCTTGTCATCCTACACTATCATGCCAAATTGGGTGTTGATAGACTTAATAGTCTCAGAGAAAAATCCAACGTTAAAGTTTTTTACGGATTAAAGGACGCCCTGACGCCCGGTCTGCCCGGACGCCCGGACGGACGCCTTGCCCCCCGGACGGACGACACAGGTGACCTAGTATGAAAGTATAACATGTGTACTACAATGTTATGAAGTTTGGAAAAGTTATCTGTCATAGTTCAGGGTCAAGGTCACTTCAAAATATGTGTACAATCCAACTTTAAAGAGCTCCTGTGACCTTGACCTTGAAGCAAGGTCAATCAAACTGGTATCAAAAGATAGGGATTACTTTGCCTTATACACCATATATAGGTCAGGTATCCAATCTCAAAAACTTCAGAGAAAATTGGGGAAATGTGAAAAATGGCTGTTTTATACAACATTTATGGCCCCTGCGACCTTGACCTTGAAGCAAGGTCAAGTCACTATGTATTTTTTTTTACGCCTTGTCATCATACACCATCATGCCAAATTAGGTGTTGATAGACTTAATAGTCTCCGAGAAAAATCCAACGTTAAAGTTTTTCACGGACGCCCGGACGCCCGGACGCCCGGACGGACGACACGGGTGAGTACATAGACTCACTTTTGCTTCGCATGTGAGTCAAAAATGTAAAACTTTATGCAATAACTCCTCCGAGCCCGTTTCGCCGATCGCTTTGCTTTTTGGCATCGGCCCAGAGGACGGTTGGGGGTAGTAGGGTATTTTTCGTGACCAAATTTGACTTTGAAGTGACTTTTTTAGGTCCTCGCCAGTTTCAGTCGGCGTTCGTCCTATGATCGCATTTTTGGTGGACCAACTCGGATCATATATACGTAGATATATACATATACATACGTACATATATACGTGCGTAGCACGGGTACCCGCTAGTTGGACATAAATAGCCAGAGAGGCTGATAGGCCGTAAAACATTCAATCATTCATTCATTCATTCTTCATTCATTGGTTGACGTTCTTTCTTTGTCAGCCGGCGTGACCAACCTGCATGCATGATTTTTCTCACGTTGCGTTTTTCGAGCACACGCGTCTAGGTACTCGCACTAGTTCTGCCTTGAGAGTGTGCATATCCTGTTGGACAAAACCCAGTACTGTTTGCAATGCAACTACACAGTGCCTCCAGTGCACGACCAACCACAGCAGACTGACAAAGGCCAGCCCAGTGCATTACTGTGGTGCAAAGGACTACCTGGGGTTGACTGATAACGTTGTGTGACCAGTGACACTGCGAATCCTTGAGCCTTTATCGGTCCGCTTTGAGCCGCTACTTGCGTGTCAGTGACACCCGAAATGTATAGGCAACAAGCATTTGTTAAGGAAGAGCGGAACATCAAGACTGAAGGGAAGTGGTCTCACTGTATGACCCTACCAGTGACGGGTTTTCTCGTGACTTTCCGCAATAATCTATAGTCTTTTATGCACATTCTAGAGCACTCGTGTTGGAGCATTTAATTTCCTCGACTTCCATCATTCAGGTAAGCTTTAAAGAGATTATGGATGAATTGTACAACTCGACATATCATCTTAGCTCAGTGGAAGGCGTTCAGCAGGGTACAACGTCCATCCGTGCAATGTTTATCATTCAGTGTTGGTAGAAACCTTGGCTATAGTTATGCCAGGCAGGTCAAAACACAGTCAGTGAATCCAAAACTAGTGATCACTATAGTCTTATTAGCGTATTGACATCACCGATTGGCGATAGTTCCCCCACCCCACCCCATCTCACCCTACCCCACTCCACCCCACCCCACCCTACCCCACTCCACCCCACCCCACCCCGCTCCGTCATGTACTAGTCTGTTATTTATCATCATCATCATCATCATCATCATCATCGTCGTCGTCATTATCACCATCGTTGTCGCCATCCTCGTTAATATTGTTGTTGTTTTGTTATATATAATTATAAGAAGCTATAGTTTCGTTGCCTCTTCATTTTAATTTTTAAAAAGTATTCCAAATTAGAGATCACTTCATATCCTATACTTCGTCATTAAAAATTTTGCATGCGAGACTATTTCTTTTTCTTCTTCTCCTCCTCCTTCTTTTTCGTCCTCCCCGTCCTTCTTCCTCTTTCTCCTTCCTTCTTCTTCTTTTTCTGCTGCTGCTGCTTCTCCTCCTCCTACTGTCCATCTATCTGCCCCCCCCCCCCCCTCCCCTCCCCTCCCCTCTCTCTCTCTCTCTCTCTCTCTCTCTCTCTCTCTCTCTCTCTCTCTCTCTTTCTCGTCCTTTCCTTTCCTTCGCTTTATTGATGAGCGTTGGAGCATTCAATGTGAATTTTTACTACTTATTCAACATGGCTGATATACTATTTTGCAACTGTCCAACTTGACGTTCAAGCTTTGATGAAAACATTTGCCATTGGAGCACTCCATTCTCGGGAATACGTGGTGCGTCATCTGTCTCACATGGCCGGGTGACATATGTTCCTTCAGGTGAAGTCTCGAGGGGGTCTTGGAGAGAAGACAGTCTGAAGACAAACACAGAAACGAAAAACAAAAATAGTGAAAATGCTCGGCCGAAGACTTCATTGGCTGCCCATAGTAATGGCAGTGTACCTTCCCATCAACTTCTTCATATCGTGAGTTTTCATAATACAGTAGCACTGAGATTCACACACACACACACACACACACACACACACACACACACACACACACACACACACACAGAGAGAGAGAGAGAGAGAGAGAGAGAGAGAGAGAGAGAGAGAGAGAGAGAGAGAGACTTTCGACTTTTAAATTTGAAAAAAATCACGAAAGTATGTAAATAATAAGGTTTGTTTTCGTCACCAGAATTAAAATGACTAACGTAATAGGTAAAGAAGTGCTTATTCCCCGAGCTTTTCTCTGACCAAGAATCCATAGTAATTGTTTTCACAAATTACAGCGAGAAAATGACTTTTGTTTCTTCCCATACTACTCTAAACCGAAAAAAAAATCCATTTATTAAATAGTAATTTGACTGGGAAATGACACGATCGACTCTTTAGCACTGAAAGGAATCCATAATTTATCTGCTCGTTGTTCTTCCATAAATGGACGAGTATTTTACGTTGGAACTGATTACACACAAGATTTGCCATTATTCGTTGCAGATATGGAATAGCCGTCGCCAATGGCCATGTGCGACCAGACTTTCCATATATCAGGTGATATTCCCTTTATACGTGATCATTGGTCGTGATCTAGAATGTGTTGACTAAGGAAGCATATCCTGGACCTGTGCAATTCATCATAAATGCAGAACAAGAGACATTTCGATTTAATGAATGAGATGTTCACACACAGTATAGTAAACCCCTTTTCTACCATCTTTTCCATTCCCCATTCCACCCCCCACCCCCACTTCTCACAACCCACCCCCACCCACCCACCCACCCCTCATCTCCCTACCCCTTCTTTCTCAAATGACTGTCTCTCCTACGACTTCTCTGTCGATGACACTAAAACACAATTAAAGTCAATCACGAAGAGCGATTCGAGGATATCATCACAAGGAGTTTTGAGTTCACGTTGCCATGTTTGGGGACAGTAAAATGAGCATCGCTCATTACTGGTTACGAAGGTGGAGCCAACGGTCCTACAGCTTCAAAAAACGACCAAACATCAATTGGTAAAGCAGAAGAACATGGCTGCGTCCTGGCGCCAGAGTCGGTGAAAAAGTTGCCGATAGACGAAATAACTGACGATAAAGATTCATCAGTTTTTCACTTGATAGAACACACCATGGTGTCATATCGAATGACATGGGAACTTTTTCAACGAAAAAAAAAGCAACTCGGGTTCAACTGTAGACAATTTTGTCGAAAATGTTAGGCCTTGATTCATTTCGATCAATTCAAGGGACATAATTCATAGAGCGCACGTGTACGGCGGTACGTGTTTGTAAGCGATAAAAATATTTTCGGCAGTGTATGTCCATAAATAAAAACCGCTGGCGCTGAACCTCCAGGTTTTGGCATTATATTTTTTTAATCGGGTTCGAACCCGCAAGCTCTCGAGAAAAGAGGGGGAAAACACACACACACACACACAAACATAAAAAACCCAGGTCGGGTTTGAACCCACAACCTCTCGAAAAAAGAGAGAAAAAAAAGTTTCAGCGCAGAATCGAACCTGGTCATGCATGACCAAGAGTCTAACGCTCTACCAGCTGAGAGAGAATTGATGTGGCAGAGTGCTTGTAAAGCATTTATAAAGTTCTTTTCCGTGGCCACACGAGCAGCTAAATCTCAACCGGCTGAATAAAAGCAAAGGAGTCTGTGCGGGGGTGAGTCTCAGATCTGCATTTGAAATTTAACATTACTGCTCATTGCTCGTGCAAGGCTGTATAAGTGTGTGTTTTTTTTAATCATTTATCTGTTACGTGTTTGATTTGATGGAGTAACCTAAGCTTGCATTCCAAAATTGTAGAACCTACTCTTTAAGTGTTGTGTGTGGAGCCAAAAAGCTTGCGCAACTGTCCTTTGCACTGACTGTCCTATGCACGGACTGTCCTTTGCACTGACCGTCCTTTGCATTAACTGTCCTTCACACTGACATGTCGCGCTCACCAGTGCTTCGGGCACATGCCGGTCATTCTGTGCACTGGTCAGTGTGAAAGTGCATAGGACAGTCAGTGCATCGGACAGTCAGTGCATAGAACAGTCAGTGTGAAGGACAGTTAATGCAAAGGACATTCCGTGCATAGGACAGTCAGTGCGAAGGACAGTTGCGGAAGCTTTTTGGCTCCACACACAACACTTCAAGTGTAGGTTATAAAATTTTGGAATACGAGCTTAGCTTACTCCATCAAACACGTAACAGATACATGATTAAAAACCCAACAACACTTACCCAGCCTTGCACGAGCAATGAGGATGGTTCATCTTCTGCTTAGCAGCGTCAAGATCGAAAGAAAGTTGATACATAATGTGCTGCTAAATTTTTTCCACATTGATCTGACTGAAGCACCGAGCTGTCACCTCCACCGTTTAATCCGCTTGCTAATAGATCTTAATTTCGTCTAAATAACATGAATAGTATTTATTTATACCCCTGTCTATCACAGTCTGAGAAATCTTCTCAATGTCTGGCAAAAACGAGACACAAATGCTGTCCAGAATATTACAATGCAACGAGTTAGTCGGCGTTCATTCGGAAGCCATTTTGCCGTCTGCGCATCTGTTACCACGCGAGATACAGCGAGAAAGAGACGTGGCTGTGGAGTGGGTCGCCATTCCATTAATTGACCACTTGCATCGTAAAAAATCCTTCTTTATCCTTTCACCAATGTTCTCAAAATTCATCCTTATCAAAACTCTACGCGCAAATGACGTCACGTTGTTGATGACGTCACAGATTGGCCATTCCATGAATCGAATATTTGGGGAGGCGCTCTCGAGTGTACGACCTTAAAAAAACCACTTTCTCTTCAAGCCTCGATTCTGAAAATTTGATACATTCAATCGGACCTAACTTCCAGTTAGTGTGCAAAATCTCAAGAAAATCCGTCCAGTAGTTTTTGAGATATAAGCCGTGGAGTCGGGACAGACAGACAGACACACAGACAGATAAAGTCTGTAGGACCTCCAGTAAACCTGGAGGGATAACCTATCAAAATATACAAATGAACACTCGAACAGCAAATATTCCCGTGTAAGTACACTTTTCCATTCTCGGACCGTGAGAAGCACATTACAGACACTGCCGTCTATCAGCGGCATCCCAATTTACACGATCTCCGCCATTTAGTACATCCGGGCCTCTGTAGCGAGAGAGCTCTGGAGCTACCTCGGTCTCCCTCCTTCACGTCGAGTTCCTCCTTATGAGCGAGGAACAAAGCCCTATAGCGTGGAAAATAGTATCCCGTGGAAAACAGTGACCGGAAGTCATCGCAGAGTTATCTGCTCGGCTCTCTCTTTATGCGATTTACCGCTCCTGCACCTGTTCTTCTCATGGAAAATATTCCGACAAACGACGCATTAGTTGCTTTACGAGTTTTTGGTGCATTTGTGTAGTTTAACACATGATGTAGCGTTCAAAAAAGATTTTCCCCGTGCAAAACCGTCTCCCCTGCCGGAAATAATATGGGAGTCACCTCCCTGTAGTCTATTTGTAGTCTGGTTTTATAAAACGCGACCGTTGACTGACTTGGCACGCCCGGGGAGTTATGCTAAGATCCGACCGCGTTAATATATCTGCGTTTTGTGACAAACGTCTTGCTCGGCGGTACTGTACTCCATGCACCTTAACGGTCCGCGTGATTCGGGTGTAATCTGAAGCTAAACGACGTTCCGAATGTTTCCGACTTCGACCATTTCAGCAGCGCCAATAAACGTCGTTTAGCTTCAGATTACACCCGAATCACGCGGACCGTTAAGGTGCATGGAGTACAGTACCGCCGAGAAAGACGTTTGTCACAAAACGCAGATATATTAACGCGGCCGGATCTTTGCATAACTCCCCGGGCGTGCCAAGTCAGTCAGGCGGAGTGGCGGGTGCCGTCTCTTTTTAGAGTTGAATTTTCAGCACGTCCTGAGCAGATAACTCTGCGATGACTTCCGGTCACTGTTTTCCACGGGACACTGTTTTCCACGCTACAAGCCCTCGCACTTCTCTCGAGATTTTGTGCCTAACAAACGCGCCCTAAAGTAGGCACGAAAATGGTGCTACGTGCGACGCAAACACGCTTTAAAATTCGCATTAAATCACGATTCTTATCCCCTACATAAAAACGACAGAAACAAAAAGCAAAAATATCGATTCCTTGTCCATTTCTCATGAAGTAGGTGTAATTTATTTAGTAAAAACAAAGTAACCTATAATCTTTGGTAAAAATGACTAGATTTGTTTGTGTACATGGCTTTGATAGGGATGAACCCATCGTTTTTTGACTCACATGCGAAGCAAAAGTGAGTCTATGTACTGAGCCGTGTCGTCCGTCCGTCCGTCCGTCCGTCCGTCTGTCCGTCCGGGCGTCCGGGCGTAAAAAACTTAAACGTTGGATTTTTCTCGGAGACTATTAAGTCTATCAACACCAAATGTGGCATGATGGTGTATGATGACAAGGCCTCAAAAAACATACATAGTGATCTGACCTTGCTTCAAGGTCAAGGTCACAGGAGCCATAAATGTGGACTTAAAAACAGTCATTTTTCACATTTTCCCAATTTTCTCCCACGTTATTGAGAATGGCGACCTTAGCTACAAGTGGTATATAGGTCAAAGCAAGCCCTATCTTTTGATACCAGTTTGGTTGACCTTGCTTCAAGGTCAAGGTCACAGGAGCTCTTCAAAGTTGGATTGTATACATATTTTGAAGTGACCTTGACCCTGAACTATGGAAGATAACTGTTTCAAACTTAATAATTATGTGGGGCACATTTTATACTTTCATTATGAGACACATTTGTTCACATATCATCAAGGTCAAGGTCACTTTGACCCTTATGAAATGTGAGCAAAATGGGGTAGTGAACCACTAAAAGTGACTATATCTCATGGTAGAAAGTGCCAATAAGCACCATTGTGCTTCCTATGTCTTGAATTAACAGCTTTGTGTTGCATGACCTTGGATGATCTTGACCTTGGGTCAAGGTCACATGCATTTTGGTAGGAAAAATGTGTAAAGCATTTCTTTGTGTATGATGTCATTGGTAGGTTTAGTTGTTTGACCTTGACCTTGAAGGTCACCTGAAGGTCAAGGTCATATAAAGGTCAAGGTCAAGCATGTGAGTCGTATGGGCTTTGCCCTTCTTGTTCAATTTGTCTCCGCTGGTGTACGGATTGGACATGCTACAAGCGTTGAACTAACCAGCGCATGTTAGCGTAACAACATTTCAAATTACACAGCAGCAGCCTGTCTCACCTGCTACAGTGCTGCTTTGCCCACCCCGTGATTGTCACCTTGAATTTGATCAGCTTCGTCGATTTAAATTAATACATTGTCGCGTTTCATTGCGTCAGTATTATGAAATCCTAGACACTACTATCACCGATCTTTTTACGCCGGGTTAGTTTAATACCTCCACTGCTGTATGTTGAATACCTCCACTGCTGTATGTTGAATACCTCCACTGCTGTATGTTGAATACCTCCACTGCTGTATGTTGAATACCTCCACTGCTGTATGTTGAATACCTCCACTGCTGTATGTTGAATATCTCCACTGCTGTATGTTGACTACCTCCACTGCTGTATGTTGAATACCTCCACTGCTGTATGTTGAATACCTCCACTGCTGTATGTTGACTACCTCCACTGCTGTATGTTGAATACCTCCACTGTTGTATGTTGAATACCTCCACTGATGTATGTTGACTACCTCCACTGTTGTATGTTGACTACCTCCACTGCTGTATGTTGAATACCTCCACTGTTGTATGTTGAATACCTCCACTGATGTATATTGAATACCTCCACTGTTGTATGTTGAATACCTCCACTGCTGTATGTTGAATACCTCCACTGCTGTATGTTGAATACCTCCACTGTTGTATGTTGAATACCTCCACTGCTGTATGTTGAATACCTCCACTGCTGTATGTTGAATACCTCCACTGCTGTATGTTGACTACCTCCACTGCTGTATGTTGACTACCTCCACTGCTGTATGTTGACTACCTCCACTGCTGTATGTTGACTACCTCCACTGCTGTATGTTGAATACCTCCACTGCTGTATGTTGACTACCTCCACTGCTGAGGCTGCCTTGGCGGAGGTTTGCACTCTCCAAGCGCTCTCTATTTATCTATGAGGCAGTGAGCCAGCCTCGGGTTTGACCACTCCCCTAGAAAAACAGATGATCTGATATTGTGCAGTCTAGATGACATGTTTTTAATTAAATGTAAGCATCTGTTAAAGTTCTTTGTGTCAAATCATATCTACCGTACCTATTTGTAAGCTTGCCTGTCGTAAGATGCCTGGACAACCCTCAGAAATGGGTCACAAAGACACTGCAAAGTTACTTATTGTGCGTCCGGGCATAGGCTCCTGTGGTATGGACGGTTCAGATATGGGAACGTGAGGCAGTGTGGGGTCGGAGATTTCCCTTGGGTAGAAAACAGTTCACCTACTGCCATTTGACAGCTTAAATATCCTTTTTGTCTGTCGATGTGTAATCTGTGTTGGTCGAGGATTGCTTACTCGATCTAACTCGATCTGATTAGTGAGAAACAAAGTGAAGCAAACAAAGCTCCAGAGAGGAAGAGAAAGATTGCTTGGTGAGCTTCATTTTAGCTTACTTCTGCATTATTTTCATTTAGACTGCGGAAAGCCGATGATATTATATGTTAATCTCATCAAGAGCTCTTGTCTCTCTCTACCTAGTGACACTGGTACAATGCCGCCTGAGAGTTGCGTCTTTGGGCAGTTGCTGAACATCTATGCAGTGCTTGGTGAGTGTAGTTTGTCGTCATGTAATTCACGTCTTCCACTTCTTGTAAAGGTTTGATACGTTTCTAAAGTTGTGTGCAGACTGGGATATACAAGAAAGAATGACTCATTTTTCGGTCATTGCTTGCATTATTATTCCAGATGTCCTGTTTGATTTATATCTGTACATTTACTTTTTCGTAGTAGAGATATTATTATAAAACGTTTGTTCTGAATGGAATATGTAATAGGTGGTTCACCCATATTCAGTTTTTGCATCATCCCACGATGCTGATGTGTCTTTTTAGCTGGAATCTGTGTCTTCATTCGATTTCGTCAAATTGACCTGGTGACGTCTGCCCAGCTGGAGCTGTCCGAGTGCAACAGGCAAACCTACAGCGTCCGAATGATCGTCAACAAAGTTTCACTGGCCATTGGTCTTCTGGCTGCCCTAGGCTGCAGTATCGTGGCCAACTTTCAGGTCTCTTCGTGCTCCTCCTCTATTTTCTTACCCCGCTCTTTCTCCTCCTCATCTTTCTTCAACACCTCGGCCCCTTCCTACCGCACCTGCTCCTCTACCTGGTCTCTTCTAGCTTCTTCTCCTCTTTGAGATACTTCCCGTTCTTCCTCTTTTTTTTTCTTTTCCTGTTTTTTCTTCTCATCCCCCTGCCGGTGCATTTACAGTTGTTCTTCCCTTCATCCTTCTATCCTTCCTTCTTTCCATCCTTTCTCCTTTCTTTTCTTCCTTCCTTCTCATCTCTTTTCCCCCTACTCTTCTCTGTGGCATTCTGACTTTACAAGCCTAGTTTTTCTTCCTTACATGTTTCCAGTAAGAATTCGAGAGTAGGACGATGGTTGTATGCTTATGGTTAAAGTATTATTTACTTCGTATGTTAATGGAAGTGTGTCGTTGTTGTCTCAGACTCGTGTTCTGAGAATATGCACGCACACATTTATTCACGAGAAAAAAATGTTCAAGTACATGTATATAATTTCTTTTAGAGTTGACAAATTGCAGATGAAAATTTGCCTCTCCTGCAGCCAAAACTATTGATGGTGAGTGAGGAAATGCCTGTATTTTGTCGTTTTAGGAGACGAACGTGATCGTGGTACACATCGCGGGAGCTTTGATGGCTTTTGGACTGGGTGGACTGTACATGTGGATTCAGTGGAACGTCACTCTCCGTCTTCGGAACAGCATCTGCGTAAACGCCTCCATGTTCATCATCTACAGCCGCCTGGTTCTCTGCATCGCACAGGCCATCTGCTTCGTCGTCAGTATCCTTGCTTGGGAAAGCTGCCTGTCAGTTGACGTTGTGAGGCAAAAATTAATCGACCCCCCACGTCTCCACATGCGAGTCGGAATAGGCGAATAACTAGGGAAATCGAGACGTAATTTGCTCTCATTCCAACCAACTCTAGTGATTTTCGTGAACAATAGGCCTAGATAGCCTACAGAGACTGAGAGACCGTAAACATATTTTTTCTTCGTTGGGAAAGTGCTGTAGTGAAAGTGACATTCAGCGCGGCTGAGACTATAGTGCATAATAGTCTCAGCAACAGGTTGGTCACGTGATAGCCTTAATTCTTCCATAACATGCATACCACCATTCAACACTGAGTCTCAGCCACGCTGAATGGCATATCTTTGAGTGTATTCCTCCGCTTGTTGTGATACACTCGATACTGGCAGCCATCTTTCCGTCAGTTCATTTTCTAAACATCGATTTCCCATAAATATAAAACTTGTATGCGGTAAAATTCGAATCACAAGAGTGTAATATTGTGAAATCTACTAATTATAAGGACTTTGAATACAACAGCAAGAATTATACTTCATTGTGCGAGTAAGGCAACCAATCCCGTCTGCATAATGATAATCTTTTTTACCGATAGTACAATACGCCCAGAAACCCGCTGAGTGCTTTTACTGATGAGGAATCATTAATTTAATGTATGCTTAGAAGGATTAAACTTAGAAAAACTGCTTCTGAGCTCTCCGATGATATCGAACTTCGGAATCGGACGGATTCCTACAGAAGATCGAAACTTCGACTCGATCAACGTTCGATCAACACAGAGACAACAGTGAGTAAAATCTTCCTTCTACTTCTAGATCAGTCGATACACGAATGATCGAAGTGTGGACTCAGCAGCTCGTCAAACAGTGTGAAGGCAGTTAGACCACAGGTTCTGGCCAGAAAGCATTTACTTGCGAGAGTATAACCATAGATTCACGAAACCAGCCCGGAGCCATAGGAATCCTTTTCGATGCGTTTATACTGACTAGTTCCAAAGACAAGCGCACATGCTGAAGGCAGTTTGCAACCTTAAAGACGATGTTCGCGCTAAAAGTAGTTCTCAAATGATTTCCTGAAAATCTCATAGATTAGTTTTATTAGAACACCAAATTTGTGTTTATCTATCGGGATAAATAATTGGAGTGAAATAGAATCGTCTCTTTTTACTCTCAATGGTCTTTTGATCATGTTGAATTTTGATTAGTAAAATCATTGGAATGTGGGGCCGAAGTCACGTGACCAACCTGTGTCAGAGATACTATGTCTCTGTGTTCAGAATGTGAAAGTGATTGACTAATTTCAGCAACTTCGAATCAGTCGTGTTCGCAGAAGCCTCTAGTGTATGTGCGAATGTGCACATGTGCGTGCGATCGAGCGTGGGCAGGTTGTTCATAGTCTTTATACTAATTCTAAACTCTTCTTACGAGTATAAGAGCTTTAGGAACTTCAGCGCAAACTGAACAAGCTAAAATAAACTAGCGTTATTTAAAACCGCACAGAATCGTTAGAGCAGGAGATCTGGCTTGTAGAGGGCACTTGGGCTCAAGCACAATTTTCCGTTCATTGAATATTGCCCGTACCCTTTACTTCCCTCGTTGATCTATAAATAGAAAAGCGCATTTTCTTTTCAGAAGCAAAACAGCAATAAAATATGTTCAGACTGCACGTCGTGCTTGAAATACTCTTTCCTTCCTTTTAATCTGCATTTTTAGAGAGAAGTTAAACTTTGTGTTGGAAGCCCATTTTTGAGCTCACTTTCGGCATTGAACGCGACGAGCAGGCCACGTGACGTAGTACGTTAATAATAATAATAATAATAATAATAATAATAATAATAATAATAATAATAATAATAATAATAATATAGTTTATTCATAAGCACATACCTTTCCTTGACGGGCAAGCTCATGGCGTTTACAATCCAAAGAATCAACACTCATACAATCGCTCAACACCACCTTCCTACAAAAACTCACACACTACACACATAAAAAGTCAATTATGCTGTTGTATTCGTGAAAACACCCTCGAATATGGAATCAAAAACACCCGTAACTTAGCACTTTAATTTAAGGGAGCAGAATGCTGGGGTCGGGTTAATAAAACATGCCAAGACAATGATCTGGTGACGTTTAGTCCGACAAAAACTTCTTCGTCCAATGTTGACAAGTTTTTGAAACAAAAACAAACTCCTCCAGCCCACAAGTTTGCATCAAGAAAGTGTGGGACTAAATTTCACCAGATAATTGCCTTGAAACACGCACATTGTTGTTACTGTTCTCTCAAAACATCATGCGTATGAATGTATAGATCTATGACAGCAAATGCATGCAATTTTCACAGGCATCTAGCGGTGGCTATCATGCATCTTTCCCCAGAAAGAATTATTTTCCTGCCTTTGTTTTCGCTTACTATGTCAGGGAAAGTTGCTGTGGGAAATCGTATATCTCTAGTGCCAAAAATGTTATTGGCCGTTTTCATACAGCATGGTGTTCTTTAACTCGATCTTCAGTGATTATTGCAACATCAATTTCCATGCGGCAGTTTGACGGCACGGACGTCAAACAATGGCTCCCAGCCAACAAGGTGAGTCTGATTCTTCAAACATAGTTTTGTTGAGTCGATCCATTCTGATGTAACCTTTGAAAAGCGTAGGAATGAGATATTTTGTGGGGTAAGTTAACTAATGTCGAAAACGTCTTTTATAACTATGTGAATTGCATAAGAAAATCTCTCTCTCTCTCTCTCTCTCTCTCTCTCTCTCTCTCTCTCTCTCTCTCTCTCTCTCTCTCTCTCCCTCCCTCCCTCCCCCCTCCCTCCCTCCCCCCCCTCCCTCCCCCTCCCCCTCCTCTCTCTCTCTCACTCTCTCTCTCTCTCTCTCTCTCTCTCTCTCTCTCTCCGTCTCTCTCCTCTCTCTCTCTCTCTCTCTCTCTCTCTCTCTCTCTCTCTCTTCCACGCCCCCCTCTCTCTCTCTGACTCTCTTTCTCTCTCTCTCGTCTCTCGCTCTCTCCTCTCTCTCTCTCTCTCTCTCTCTCCTCTCTCTCTCCCCCTCTTTCTTTCTTTCTCTATTTCTCTTTCTCTCACTCTCATATCATGGTTGTCGTCGCCATCACAGTCACCGTCGTCATTCTCCCCCTCCTCAATTATTCATCTTTTTTATTTTTATTTTGTTCTCCTCCTCCTCCTCCTCCTCCTCCTCCTCCTCCTCCTCCTCCCTCCTCCTCCTCCTCCTCCTCCTCCTCCTCCTCCTCCTCCTCCTCCTCCTCCTCCTCCTCCTCCTCCTCCTCCTCCTCCTCCCTCCCTCCCTCCCTCCCTCCCTCCCTCCCCCCCTCCCCCTCCCCCCTCCCTCTCCCCTCCCTCTCCCCCTCCCCCCTCCCTCTCCCTCTCCTCCTCCTCCTCCTCCTCCTCCTCCTCCTCCTCCTCCTCCTCCTCCTCCTCCTCCTCCTCCTCCTCCTCCTCCTCCTCGTCCTCGTCCTCCTCCTCCTCCTCCTCCTCCTCCTCCTCCTCCTCCTCCTCCTCCTCCTCCTCCTCCTCCTCCTCCTCCTCCTCCTCCTCCTCCTCCTCCTCCGTCGTCGTCGTCTCCACCACCACTTCTGCTACCACCACCACTACGATCGTCATCATCCTCTCTTCGACATCAGCATTGGCAGCGATACCAACGTCATGATCGTCATCGTCATCATCGTAGCTCTCGGCGTTGCCGCCGCCATTATCACACCATCGTCACCCTGGACGTTTACATCGCAGGGATATGCAGAGCACATAGTGGCTACAGCGGCGGAGTGGGGAATAGCTCTGACCACGTCGTGCTACTTCGCCACCTTTCACAAAGACTTCAAGGACTATAAAATGGCTTGCGTCATGGACAAGCTGGAGCGAGACATGGTGATGAGACAGCAGCTCAACGGCGACCATGCCAATGGAAGCGTTGCCAGCTACACGCTGTCCGATTCCAACATAGTGGGAGTCCCATCTTGAAGCTGCAAAACGAAGTCTTTCATGCACAGTCCGAGTTGTGTCAATGAACTTTAAAAGAAAAAGACAAGACAAGACAAACGTGATTTGTTTCATTGAGGAATGGAGATAATGCTACAGATCATCCTCCGCGTAGGCCATTTCAGAGAACAGATATATTTATGCATTGCCAAACAGAACAAAATTGACTCTTTGTGTGTGTATATATATATGTGTGTGTGTGTGTGTGTGTGTGCACGCGCAGGGCGCGCGCATATGTGTGACAGCTTTTCCTGCTTTCCAGTTAATGGAGTGTATAGGTATACCGTTGTTGATTAGATATGAATTGAAATAAGTTTTATGATATGCGCATGGTGAATTCTTTAATATACGTGAAGTGAGAGGTTCACACGTTGCATTTCGATTTGTTATTTCATATGTCTGTTCATTGTCCCATTATTGTGTTTGAAAATCTGACAACATAAGGGAACACTTTCGGGGAAAATTGCAAAAAGAAATCACCTCAGAATGAGAAGTTCATAAAACCACCAACATACATCTTAATTTGTGTATTAATCTGGACAAAAGTTAAAGGCTTTTTGCTGGAAGTTGTTAATGGATTTCTCTTTTTTGATACTATACCGCCAAGGATCTGTGATCTATGTGCAAGTGTCAGCCAAACACACACTTTTATACGTTGTTTCTCGATAACCGGATGCTACATGACAGTATCGCCAATTCGTATGTGTACAAAGCCTCGTCTGTTCATGCAGTGATCGTGGACAGCTTTTCTGTACCCATTCTCTACATTGATCCAAAACTGGAGTCTTGATCTTGCATCGCTTGATGCACGGAAGGATTGTGTTTGTGAAGAAATTTACGTTACCGCCTTTGGCTGAGGTATTGTAGCAGCCCCCCCCCCCCCCCCCCTCCAAAAAAAAAAACCAAACAAAAAAAAAACCACAGCCAGGGTCCACACCTGCTGAGGGGGGCATTGAGCGGCTCTAACTGTATGGTAGAAGTAGGCGTTCGTCAGTCCCGAAGGACCATGGATTTGGACCGCATGGTGCCAGTCCCGTCCCGTCGACAGAATCCGCTTTGGCTCAGGAGTCAGTCAGTACATTTCAAGAAGTTGAATCATAGTAGTTTTCTCAATCTAAACTACATAGACAGATGTATGGATCAAAATGAAAAATCGATCAATTATATTTAGCCAGAAGTAGAGATTTCAAAATAGGATGTTGCTGGGTGAGGAATATACTAATACACACATTGCACGCATGAATAATTCATTCACGCCTGTCTGATCAATTCTATCGTAATCGAACACACATTGTCTGGTAGCGTTTGTGCGCTGTCAATGAAAATATCAAAATGTGGGCGTGCCTGGATCGTGAGTGACCTGCTTTTTTATTATGATTCAGTGTATAATGAATATTTTCAATTTTCTTGAAATTGTGCATGCAGTTAATACGTTTATGTATAGTATTCCAAGCGTAATAAATTATCATTAAATACAGTAAACGCCTGACCTTCTTTTCTCATTGTTTCCTGTAAATGATTCGTTATTTAACGAATAAGTATTGTCTACTGTAATTGTCCATTATTTAATAAATGATTATCATTTAAAGTTTGACACTGACAGCTCCTTATATCTCGTTCCGGATGTTTATAAAGGGAGTGCCATATTGGAATGCCATATTTATGTATCCGTGTTTGGGCATGCTTTTGTTTTTTCTTACTTAATTCTTACGCAACAATATTTTAACAATCCATGAATGGACCTCTTGCTCATCTCATCATATATTTTCTACAAAACTATTAATTATGTTTTCCCCCCAAATATGGAAAGAAGCAGTCATCCTGGAGAGCAGGGATGGAACTACGGCACGTACTCGCCTCGCACTAGCGTGGAAAGGTCAACCCCCTGCACCCAAGTCCCGATCTCTAAACAAAAATACTCGCAGTCTGATGACAAAACAAACTGCCAGCAGTATGCATAGCCCACAGCAGCACAGAGCGCTATCGTGCAAATGATCATCGGCGCGGAAAGTCAGTGAAGGCATCCCATTTTGATGTAGGGTTGTAGCGAATACGAGGACTCCGCTGTTTCAAACAGGCACAGAAGAGTCCTACACGCACCCGATAAAAACCGCTGCCGCTGAACCTCCAGGTTTAGGCATTAAAACAACAACAACAACAACAACAACAACAACAAAAGATCGGGTTCGAACCCGCAACCTCTCGAGAAAAGAGGAGGGGGGGGGGGGGGGGGGGGGGAGAAGTAAGGTTCGAACCCGCAACCTCTCACGTGTACAACAACGGTGTGTGTGTGTGTGTGTGTGTGTGTGTGTGTGTGTGTGTGTGTCTCTCTCTCTCTCTCTCTCTCTCTCTCTCTCGAATACCATACACACATTAACAAAAAAAAAGCTTCTGTGCGGATTCGAACCCGGACGCGCATCCCCTACAACCAAGCATGTCCCAGCGACCAAAAATATTCGACGCGCTACGAGTGAGCTAATCCATAAAGCTGTGAGGACCTCCAGTAAACCTGGAGGGATAAAAAATCCTTCTTTCTCCTTCACCAATGTCCAATCTCCTCGAAATTTCGTGACGTTATTCGACGTCAAATGATCACGTCACACATGCCAAAACATCACTTGAGTCGGGACAGAGTTCCGTCCCTTGCCTTCTTTGCAACACCAAAACGTAAAAAAGTCACTTTCTTTTCAAACCTCGATTCTGAAAATTTGATACATTTAATCGGACCTAACTTCCAGTAAGTGTTCGAAATGTCAAGGAAATCCGACCGACCTGTAGTTTTTGAGATATCAGCCGTTAAGTCGGGACTGACAGACACACACACACACACATACACACACTCACACACACACACACACACACACACACACACACACACACACACACACACACACACACACACACACACACACACACACAGACAGACAGACAGACAGACAGACAGACAGACAGACAGACAGACAGACAGACAGACAGACAGACAGACAGACAGACAGACAGACAGACAGACAGATAAAGCTGTGAGGACTTCCAGTAAACCTGGAGAGATAAACAGTTATGTCAACACCCATGGCTGCCCTCCGCGTGAGCACTGTTCACTATGAAGCACACTTATGAGTAAAAAACGAATGTAACTGTCGTGTTATCGTGTTTTTATCACTTGGTTTTGCCTTCGTTCTGAATTCTATGTCATTAGATGACGCGTTATGCGCGCAAGCGCGGCGGGGGAATTGTCGGGCGCCATGTGGAGGGCCTACGACACGTTGAGTTACACTGTAAGAAGTATCGTAGTAAATTCTACGAGTTGAACTATTTACAAGCCTCCAGTCTTTATTGATTGAAAGAAGTACAACGCTCGGAACACAACAGTAACTGACGAAAATGCATTCACATGTACTAAAACCCACATTACTTCTGCCCTTATGTTGAAGGTTTGTAGAACCATTTCCTCTGAGTAACGAAGTACAGTCAAATAGCGACAAAATCACTGACGGTCGGGAGGCTACTCCGCTTTCGTTGGTTCACCGCCGCTCACGGCACTCTGGAGAATACAAAACCAACCAAGAAGTGGCAAAAGCAGCTTTCAAACGTCCGAAAACTCACATTCTTTCTGTCGTTGTATCAAAGGCTTGCAGAATAAGTCCACTGGGCAACTGTGTAGAGTCACAACACCGATGAAATAACACAAACTGCCGGAGCTACTTCGCGTGCGTCCGCTCTCGACGACGTACAACCCGAGAGTTCCGAGAGAGAGAGAGAGAGAGAGAGAGAGAGAGAGAGAGAGAGAGAGAGAGAGAGAGAGACTTTTGAGAGACTTTGAATCTTTTATTGCAAGGCCGACGGCCCGTAGCAATGGTACAATTGCATAGTACATGT
>JAWQFJ010000390.1:0-5000 GCA_034096865.1 Theodoxus fluviatilis
TCCTAATTCACTACCCTTGTAAAATAAAGTTCGTTCGTTCGTTCTGTCTGTCCTGACTTAAGCGCAACAACTTGGTACTGGTAGTCTGTTGGCTTGGCCTAATGGCAGTGAATCGATAATAAACTTGGCAGAAATAGACCTTAAGTATCCTAAAATGTACAAGACCACTCAAATTTCATGAACTATCACCCATTTTTATACAATTTACAGTGCAAAATATGAAGCGAGGGAGTTTACAGAAAAGAACGTTATAATTCCTTTACAAACACGTAGTAACGTCAGTTGCCAAATGAATGGCTCAGATGGTAAAGCGCTGGACAATTGTAACGTTAGGTCATGCGTGAACGGATTCGAATCCGCGCTGAAACTTTTTTCGAACCCGACCTGTTTTTTGTGTTTTTGTGTGTGTTTCCCCCCCCCCCCCCCCTCTTTTCACAAGAGATTGCGGGTTTGAACCCAATTTTTTGTGTGTGCCAAAACCTGGAGGTTCAGCGCCAGCGGTTTTTATTGAAACACTGAAACATTTGCATAAATGTATTCCGTCTGCCATCATCTCATTCCTAATCAAGATGCAGAAAGAACGAGTTTTGAAATAGGAACGAGAGTTATCGATGCCAAAACTGTACACAGAAAAATACATTTTCTCGATGAAATCTCGCTTTCATGTATGAACGGCCAACGGAAAATCTTTGTGGTTCGGGTCATTCTAGTAAACTAGAGATTTCACCAACCAGCGAAAGTATCTCTAGCCCAGTTGACATCACGTAATGGAAGGTTTTCGTCCGATATATGCAAATGGAGGTCACACGAAAGGCTTGTGGGATAGCTTGTTGAGGCAATAGGCCTAAACAAGCGTTTATTCGATAAAATAAAATGTTTGTGTTGAAATGGAAACTAATTTTGATATCTGAATGATTTCTGTAAAAAGTGGAGGAAAAAATAGTATCAGAACGAACTATTTTTGGCGCAATGCTGTAATGCGAAGGGTCAAGTCTATTACGCATTCATTGCGAACTGGGCCAGAGTCAATACCGACTCGGGTTCACAGAATGGGTTCGGGTATCCTCGGCAAGTGTGGCTGGTTGTTCCCTCCGCAAAGAGCATTCGTGACGTAATACACTGCGACACACTGCGACATGTCAACCAACTGGTTTTGGCCAGCTCTTCATTCCAGAGACTTAGAGGCTATCGTAACGCATCGTACGCGATCCTCTGGCGGGACGAGAGGTGCATTTCCTTTTGAGGGGGGGAGGGGGGGGGGGGGAGGGGGGGGGGGGCAAAAACGTATGCTCCGAGGCAAGCGCTCACAGAAACGCTTCCATAAACGGGCCACACGAATGGACTCGTCCGAGGAGAGGGGTGTGAGATCGACAGCCAAAGCTGGCGGGAAACACGTACAAACAGGCGGGATGCAACATATGATGTGCTGCGTTTTTACAAGATTTTTCATATCGTCAGACTATTTTGTCATTCTGTGTATTCGAATTCACTGAAAATTAACCAAGACTGCTTGCCAGTCAGATGGTGTTGCTTGCCAGTCAGTCAGATGTTGTTTCTTGCCAGTCAGTACAATGCTGTTGCTTGCCTGTCAGATGCTGTTGCTTGCCAGTCAGATGCTGCTGCTTGCCAGTCAGATGGTGTTGCTTGCCAGTCAGATGGTGTTGCTTGCCAGTCAGATGGTGTTGCTTGCCAGTCAGATGGTGTTGCTTGCCAGTCAGATGCTGTTGCTTGCCAGTCAGATGGGGTTGCTTGCCAGTCAGTACGATGCTGTTACTTGCCAGTCAGATGCTGTTGCTTGCCAGTCAGATGCTGTTGCTTGCCAGTCAGATGCTGTTGCTTGCCAGTCAGATGCTGTTGCTTGCCAGTCAGATGCTGTTGCTTGCCAGTCAGATGCTGTTGCTTGCCAGTCAGATGCTGTTGCTTGCCAGTCAGATGCTGTTGCTTGCCAGTCAGATGGTGTTGCTTGCCAGTCAGATGCTGTTGCTTGCCAGTCAGATGCTGCTGCTTGCCAGTCAGATGGTGTTGCTTGCCAGTCAGATGCTGTTGCTTGCCAGTCAGATGGGGTTGCTTGCCAGTCAGTCAGATGTTGTTGCTTGTCAGTCAGTTGCTGTTGCTTGCCAGTCAGATGCTGCTGCTTGCCAGTCAGATGGTGTTGCTTGCCAGTCAGATGCTGTTGCTTGCCAGCCAGATGCCGTTGCTTGCCAGCCAGTCAGATGCTGTTGCTTGTCAGTCAGATGGTGTTGCTTGCCAGTCAGATGGTGTTGCTTGCAAGTCAGATGGTGTTGCTTGCCAGTCAGATGGTGTTGCTTGCCAGTCAGATGGTGTTGCTTGCAAGTCAGATGGTGTTGCTTGCCAGTCAGATGCTGTTGCTTGTCAGTCAGATGGTGTTGCTTGCCAGTCAGATGGTGTTGCTTGCAAGTCAGATGGTTTTGCTTGCAAGTCAGATGGTGTTGCTTGCCAGTCAGATGGTGTTGCTTGCCAGTCAGATGTTGTTGCTTGTCAGTCAGATGCTGTTGCTTGCCAGTCAGATGGTGTTGCTTGCCAGTCAGATGCTGTTGCTTGTCAGTCAGATGGTGTTGCTTGCCAGTCAGATGCTGTTGCTTGTCAGTCAGATGGTGTTGCTTGCCAGTCAGTTGGTGTTGCTTGCAAGTCAGATGGTGTTGCTTGCCAGTCAGATGCTGTTGCTTGTCAGTCAGATGGTGTTGCTTGCCAGTCAGATGTTGTTGCTTGCAAGTCAGATGCTGTTGCTTGTCAGTCAGATGGTGTTGCTTGCCAGTCAGATGGTGTTGCTTGCAAGTCAGATGGTGTTGCTTGCCAGTCAGATGCTGTTGCTTGCCAGCTTGACCATCTTTCCACACCCCTCTCCTCGGACGAGTCCACGCGTGTGACCCGTTTATAGAAGCTTTTCCGCGCTCACGATGAGAGCTCACGGTGAAACCCAAAGCTATTCCATCGATTGAATCAGTCCATGCAGTCGGCCGCCATGAGCGCTCATCTCTGCACTTTATCACATTAACAGCCCTGGACGTTATTGTTGACATGACGCCCCAGCCCTGGACGTTATTGTTGACATGACGCCCCAGCCCTGGATGTTATTGTTGACATGACGCCCCAGCCGTGGACGTTACTTTTGACATGATGTCCCAGCCCTGGACGTTGTTTTTGACATGACGCCCCAGCCCTGGACGTTACTTTTGACATGATGTCCCAGCCCTGGACGATATTTTTGACATGATGTCCCAGCCCTGGACGTTATTGTTGACATGACGCCCCAGCCCTGGATGTTATTGTTGACATGACGCCCCAGCCCTGGACGTTACTTTTGACATGACGCCCCAGCCCTGGACGTTACTTTTGACATGATGTCCCAGCCCTGGACGATATTTTTGACATGACGCCCCAGCCCTGGACGTTGTTTTTGACATGATGTCCCAGCCCTGGACGTTATTTTTGACATGACGCCCCAGCCCTGGACGTTATTGTTGACATGATGTCCCAGCCCTGGACGTTATTTTTGACATGACGCCCCAGCCCTGGACGTTATTGTTGACATGATGTCCCAGCCCTGGACGTTATTTTTGACATGACGCCCCAGCCCTGGACGTTACTTTTGACATGATGTCCCAGCCCTGGACGATATTTTTGACATGACGCCCCAGCCCTGGACGTTACTTTTGACATGACGCCCCAGCCCTGGACGTTACTTTTGACATGACGCCCCAGCCCTGGACGTTATTGTTGACATGACGCCCCAGCCCTGGACGTTATTTTTTACATGACGCCAGAGCCCTGGACATTTTTTTAAACAAAGCTTGGTTTCATACCTAGACTCTTTGAATGGCTGTATCTTCCTTCCTACAGCATCAAATATCTAATTTTTAATGAGAGGTCTGTGATGGTCTTATGCAACAATAAAAAAGATACTCTCATTGCCTTTGCAATAATTATAGTTATGTACAGAAACAAGCAAAATCGTGAAAAAATTTGGCATGGACCTATGTTGATATATTATTTCCTCATCAAAGTTGAATAGAATACTACACTGACACAATAAGAAATGTAGAAAAGAAGAGAAAAGATTAAGACTTGCCAAGGTGGGTAAACCCAGAAGAAAAGGCACGAACATCCTTACATCATACAGAAAAAATCTAACGTTTTTCCCATTGTTCACCTGCTCTTCATCTGTTCTGGACAAAAATTAGAGTCATGCTTAGAATGCTGATTCTTCAAAGTTGAATAAAATACAATATTGACACACAAAAAAATGTAGAAAACAAGAGATAAGCTTAAGACTTGCCAAGCTAAATATCCAGAAGAAAAAGGAAAATCCTAACATCATGCTGCATTAGACGACCACGCCCACGCCTTGAACTCTCGACCGTCATCATTGACTCGTGAGGATACTCTTAGTGCGGTGCTTGATACCCTCAAAAACATCCGAAATGTGTCTCGAGGATGTGCTAGGCCCTGCTATAGTTTCATCTGACATTCTCACTCTAAACATCAATCAAAACGCGACGAGAATCGGCTGCAGAACAATGTAAACACAGTCGATCTAAACGCGCTGACGCATGTACGTAGGCCGAACGCTCATCTGTCACGTGACCAAAGGGCGTTTACCTGCTCTTTACCATTGAAGAGCTATAAAGCCAGTTAATTCCCCTTTGACCACAGGTGGCAGAAATGCTCCTTCAGGGCTGTGCTGGGCAGACGCAGAAATGCGCCTCTGGGGCTGAAAGGGTAAACCTTTGCAAACGAAGCGTGTCCCTGGTCCCGCGTGAAGATAGCGAATGGTGCATTGGGATTGCCTCTAGAAAACCCACCTACGCCGAGTTATTGGAATGAAGGTTAAAAAAAAGGTAAAGGTGTGATTTTATATAGCGACTTTCCACCATTGATCGGTGCTCAAACCGCTTTACACTTTGGATGGATGGATGGAGTTTTATGGCCTATCAACCTGTGTGGCTATGTAATGCCATTGCTCACAAAAAATCATTAGA
>JAWQFJ010000390.1:7500-14682 GCA_034096865.1 Theodoxus fluviatilis
CACACATGCACGTACACACACACACACACACACACACACACACACACACACACACAAATGCACACACACACACACACACACACACACATACACACACACACAGACACACACACACACACACACACACACGCAAATGCACACACACACACACACACACACACACACACACACACACATACACACACACACGGACACACACACACACACACACAACCACATGACAGTTCAAGGACTATTGAGCACATATTTTTTGGTACTTTTCATGAGATGTTTTTTCTGGTATGTTTCATCCAACCTAAATCTGACCAAAGTTATGAAAAAATAAATATATTAAAAAACTTTCTGCATATGGACAGTCTAAATCCTAAAGCTCAAAACACCACTGGTGAAGGTAGAGATGTCCTTTTTTATAATGCAAACTTTTCCCACCATTGATGGGTGCTCAAACCACAAACATTTACCCCCTGGTCTTCGGGTATCTAACTCTATCACCCAACACCCTCTCAACTCCCTGGGGAGCATGCAGCCAGGCTGTGGATGAACAAGCCAAAGATATCTCTCACAATTTTCCAGCTCAGCCCTCACAGGTGCCCGTTTTACTCCTGGGTGGGGATATCAATGTGAGTGAAGCACCTTAGTGAGGGACACAACTCTTGAATCCACGCAGTTTCGAACACTGCACCCACCAGCCTCAAGCACCTGCAGGTCAAGCGGGATAACCATGCGGCCACACAGCACCATCGCTCCAGTCTGACTGGAAGCCGTGAAAGTAGCCAAGCTTGTGTTGGGAGCAAGCCCTGGGCTGGAGATAATTCCCAGACTGCTTCTCACGTGGGGTTCCATGAGATGGCTGCCATGAGCTACACACAGACAGCGGCTAGGGGCGTTGTATGTATAAACAATAAAACAACATGAAAGTATTCAAGATAAATCTTTTCTTGCCATTAACTGCGTCACAAGTCTCAAAGCAAACAAAAATATGGGTTTTCAAAATATGAATCATCACTTTTTTCACACATAAAATTTGTCATCTCATAGAAGCAAGATTTTCCCCTTTCTTCAAATTACAAAAGCCAACAGAAAAATTCATCAGCTGCATTTTGGCACCCAAAAATCAAGTTCACCATCAAAGGTCATATATAGGTAATACCTTCCTTCCTTCATTATAACTGCTGCCAACTGCGTCTTTACAAAGAGCTACACATACGCACACACGTCCACATTTAAAACCATTAGGTCAAACAACAAATGTGGAGGTAGCACTTAGAAATATTTTCCACATTCATTAATCATCTCTTTGCAATAGATTCAGAAAAGTTTGCTTTGGTTTCATATATATGTACAGTTGCTGGTCACATGGCAAATTCCTGGTCATAAAAATTTATCAAATCACCAACCGAGCATCCACCAAGGCGTAAATAAACTCAGGCAGATAAACACTCATAAAGGATCTGTCTCTTTACATGGGGCACACCAACCCAAGGGAGTTAACTGAGGTAGCTAGCGGGAGGAGTTGCCTCCCCTCATCGCAGCGTAAATTCTTTGGGTTTGAAATGGTTCAGTTTGTTGATGATCCAGTCACTCTCCACACCTTTGGTGTAGTCTCGAATCAGCCTGCAACATCACAGAGAAGTTTTCATTGACGCATGCTGTGCAGGAATTCAGGTAGAGATAATCTGAAGCACCTTCCCTACAAGCAAGCTGTCCTGATCTTCTGACAGCAAAGCATGCCTACCACACCAGCTGATGGCAGAATTGGGAATTGGCATCATTTCTTTGATGAGAAGCTGGCAGCATTGGGTAATGGAGAAAGTTTGATTGACAGATCTTACTAGTTAGATGTTGTACATAATTAGGCACAAAAAAGAGAAGTTGCAGTCATGGTAGGATCAAACCCAGGCTACATTTTTCGGCAAACCTCAACCTATTTTTCTAATAATGCTCATCAGCAGTCAATTTCTGGTTGACTGAAGAATGCATGCAAACATCTAAGTAATTATGTTGTAAGAAAAAGGCCTGTTTAAGGACTTCGAGGGTTTTCCCATAAATTTTGGACTTTTTATGGCCTTAATGGCATTCCCACAAAAAGGAACGACTTAAGGCCTTCACACACGAGGCAAATCCACACGCCACACACGGACTGACAAAAATATCTCCCAATGGCAGAGCCCTACTGACGCCTTTGCTCCACTAATGCCAGCCGTGATTGACTGCCACAATGACACTTTCGAGATTGCCAGGGTGAAATCACGAGGGCCTTTAGGAATTTCAAGGACCGGCACAAACCATGGGACACGAGCAGAGCAGAGCAGGACACACACTGCAGCAGCTCACAGCTACCCTCCTCTGCTGCAACCCTGGCTACAGGGCTGGCAGTGGCAGGATCTACTCCTGGGTAATGTGGGTCAGGGTGACAGAGTGTCATGTCCCATACAACTGCTCTGCCCCTTCCCAGCTGCCATCACTCTCCAGTGCAGCTGTCAGATTAACCCCAGCTGTCTCCTCTCACTCTTCCACCCTCTGATGCACTGTTCTAAATATAGCAACTCTCTCCTCTCACTCTTCCACCCTCTGATGCACTGTTCTAAATATAGCAACCCTCTCCTCTCACTCTTCCACCCTCTGATGCACTGTTCTAAATATAGCAACCCTCTCCTCTCACTCTTCCACCCTCTGATGCACTGTTCTAAATATAGCAACCCTCTCCTCTCACTCTTCCACCCTCTGATGCACTGTTCTAAATATAGCAACCCTCTCCTCTCACTCTTCCACCCTCTGATGCACTGTTCTAAATATAGCAACCCTCTCCTCTCACTCTTCCACCCTCTGATGCACTGTTCTAAATATAGCAACCCTCTCCTCTCACTCTTCCACCCTCTGATGCACTGTTCTAAATATAGCAACCCTCTCCTCTCACTCTTCCACCCTCTGATGCACTGTTCTAAATATAGCAACCCTCTCCTCTCACTCTTCCACCCTCTGATGCACTGTTCTAAATATAGCAACCCTCTCCTCTCACTCTTCCACCTCTGATGCACTGTTCTAAATATAGCAACCCTCTCCTCTCACTCTTCCACCCTCTGATGCACTGTTCTAAATATAGCAACCCTCTCCTCTCACTCTTCCACCCTCTGATGCACTGTTCTAAATATAGCAACCCTCTCCTCTCACTCTTCCACCCTCTGATGCACTGTTCTAAATATAGCAACCCTCTCCTCTCACTCTTCCACCCTCTGATGCACTGTTATTCTTGAGCTGTTGATTGTTTCATGCAGAACCCTCTCCATACTCCAGCTGAACCACCCTCTGGAGGGTGCCTGGTGCGAATAATATTAGAGTCTATCCTCACTCGTCCTGCGCGTACGCTGAGTTAAGGCCGAGAGCGCCTCTGAGGCGACTGTTTCTAGGTGCGACTGACAGCACGCTAACGTCCGCTCCCACGGCACTTACCACGCTATCATGAGTGCTCAACGTCGTGGGGTACTGAGGATGGTCTGTATGCGGTTCTATGCGATAGTATGTAGTCGGGATACTCCGCGCCTCCTTCACATCTTTTCCACCCTGCGAGGAGTGGATGCACGGTGGACGACACATATTAGGCACGCTCTCAGCCTCTCAACAATAATCTTCACTCCCACTCCACTCTGATGCCTCACGAGTGGGGGTTCTACTACAAATTTAGCATATCGCTCGCTCCATTCGTGCGTCTCGGAGCTAGGTTAGGGAATCCAAACAACAGGGGAGAGAGAAGGCAAAGAAGAGCAAGATATAATAGAGGAGAGGGTTGCTTATAATAATTTAAAAGAAACCTCTGCAGTCAGAGGTGTCCGCCTAGTGTGAGTATGGGAGAGAGTTGCTATATTTAGAACAGTGCATCAGAGGGTGGAAGAGTGAGAGGAGAGGGTTGCTATATTTAGAACAGTGCATCAGAGGGTGGAAGAGTGAGAGGAGAGGGTTGCTATATTTAGAACAGTGCATCAGAGGGTGGAAGAGTGAGAGGAGAGGGTTGCTATATTTAGAACAGTGCATCAGAGGCTGGAAGAGTGAGAGGAGAGGGTTGCTATATTTAGAACAGTGCATCAGAGGCTGGAAGAGTGAGAGGAGAGGGTTGCTATATTTAGAACAGTGCATCAGAGGGTGGAAGAGTGAGAGGAGAGGGTTGCTATATTTAGAACAGTGCATCAGAGGGTGGAAGAGTGAGAGGAGAGGGTTGCTATATTTAGAACAGTGCATCAGAGGGTGGAAGAGTGAGAGGAGAGGGTTGCTATATTTAGAACAGTGCATCAGAGGGTGGAAGAGTGAGAGGAGAGGGTTGCTATATTTAGAACAGTGCATCAGAGGGTGGAAGAGTGAGAGGAGAGGGTTGCTATATTTAGAACAGTGCATCAGAGGGTGGAAGAGTGAGAGGAGAGGGTTGCTATATTTAGAACAGTGCATCAGAGGGTGGAAGAGTGAGAGGAGAGGGTTGCTATATTTAGAACAGTGCATCAGAGGGTGGAAGAGTGAGAGGAGAGGGTTGCTATATTTAGAACAGTGCATCAGAGGGTGGAAGAGTGAGAGGAGAGGGTTGCTATATTTAGAACAGTGCATCAGAGGGTGGAAGAGTGAGAGGAGAGGGTTGCTATATTTAGAACAGTGCATCAGAGGGTGGAAGAGTGAGAGGAGAGGAGTTGCTATATTTAGAACAGTGCATCAGAGGGTGGAAGAGTGAGAGGAGAGGGTTGCTATATTAGAACAGTGCATCAGAGGGTGGAAGAGTGAGAGGAGAGAGTTGCTATATTTAGAACGATGGCATCAGAGGGTGGAAGAGTGGGAGGAGAGGGTTGCATATATTTAGACTCATTGTGCATACGAGGCTGGAAGTATAGTGAGAGCGAGAACAGTCTGGGGTTAGATCTGACGAGCTGCACTGAGAGTGTGGATGGCAGCTGGGTAAGTGGCGGAAGGAGCAGTTTGTATGGACAATGATCACGTCTGATTCACCCGGGGACTGACCTACACCTGTAAACCCAAGGATAGAGTTCACCGCCACTCATATGCTCGTCTGCAAACAGGCCAGCCCTGTCAGCTCATGGTTTCGCAGCAGGAGGGTATCTGTGACGCTGCTTGCCGTGTGTGTTCCGGCTCTGCTACCTTCTCTGATAGTCCCAATGGTTTGTGCCGGGTCCGTCTATAGAAATTCCTAGAAGGCCCCTCTTGATTTCGACGCCAGTTATGTCGTTCTCGAAAAGTGTCATTGTGGCCAGTTCAGATCACTGAGGCTGGCCTTAAATGGAACGCCCACCTGGGCGTCAGTAGAGTGCATCTGTCCTTGGGACAGATCTTTTTGATCTTGCCTGTAGTGGCGTGTAGGATTTGCCTTCTGTGTTGAAGGGCCTTCAGTCGTTTCCTTTTTGTGGGAAACGTCCATTAATGGCCCAAAAAGTTCCAACAATTTTATGGGAAAAACAGCCTCGAAGGTCCGTTGTCTCTTAGACACAGAAGACCGTTTTCTTCACAACATGAATTACTTTAGATGTTGGCGATGCTTCCGGTTCCGCTACCATAACATAAATTGACACATGCGTTTGGGAGCATTAATTTTAGAAGACATAGGTTGAGTTTATGCCGAAAAATGTACCTAGGGTTTGATCCCTACCATTACTGCCGGAACTTCTCTTGTTTTGTGCCATAATTATGTACAAGGACATCTAACTATAGATCGTGTCAATCGAACTTTCTCCATTACACCCAATGCTGCCGGTAGCTCTCTCATACGAAAGAAATATCGCCCATGCTTCTCCAATATCTGGTCCTATCAGCTGTGTGGTGATGGCTGCTTTTGCTCGTCAATGAATATGCATTGACAGGCATATGATTGTAGAGGAAGGGTGTTTGTGCTTCTCAGATTAATCTACATACTCATGAATTCCTGCACAAGCATCGTGAAGCGTCAATGGAAATATACTTGACGTCTTGATGTTAGGCACGTCTGATTCAGACTTACACCGTAAAGAGTGTGTAAGAGTGCCTTTGGCTCAGTCACAACTGAACCCTTTCAAACCCCATTGAAGATTTACGCTCAGCGATCGAGGGGGAGCAACGTTCCTCACCGCTAGCTTAATAAGTCCGGACAGCTTTATCCTCGCCAAATTATGTAGGTTTGAATCAGTCCCCATTAAGGTAGGACATTATGCTTTATGAGTGTTTATGTCCGGCCCTGATATTTTTTTATGACGCCTTGCGGAATGGCCTCTAGGGAGGGGGAACTTGGTGTGATCTTTGATGATTTTTAAATGGACCAGGGGAATTTGCCGAATGTGACCAAGCACAACTGGACAATAGTAGATCGAAAACCACAAGCAAACTTTATACTGAATACTATTTGCAAAAGAGGATTAATGAATTGGGGAAGAATATTATCGAAAGGGGGAGATGCATAAAAAACCATAGAAGTCGCTACATTTTGTTGTTTGACCCTCTATGCCTAGCAAATTGGGTTTTAGAATGTGGAACAACTATGTGTGTGAGCGTATGTGTAGCGCTTTGTGTAAAGACGGCAGTTGGTGCAGAGGAGCTTAGTGTAGTAGCTATGTAATCTCGCTCGGGAATCAGGACAGGATAATTGCTTACCACGTTTTATTTATGACCCTCTATGATGGTGGCAACTGTTATTTTATGAGGTTGCCAAAATGACAGTCTGAAGTGGCATTATGTCGTTGGACAATTGATTGTAATTTTCGAACGAAAGGGGAGAATCTTTCTGCTATGATATAAAACAAATGTTATTGTGTGGGAAAAAAAGTATGATGAGTGTCTCATAATTGTTCGGAAAACGGGCCATCGAATATTTTGTATGCTTTGGAACTTGTGACGCAGTTTAAGTGGCAAATTAAAGAATTTAATCTGGTGAAGTACTTTCATGTTATCTTTAGCGTTCTTTGATTACATAGCAACGCGTCGGCATAGCCGCTTAGATCATGTGTTAGTGCGTTCTAATAGGCCAAAAGCCTCGATACCTCATGGAACCCCAACGGACTGTGAGAGGGCTCAGTCTGGGATTATCTCCAGTGCTCCCCAGGGTCTTGCCCTCCCTAGCACATGCTTCGGCTACATTTACGAATACAGCAACAAGAAAACTTGGCTGTCCATTCATTACTGGTAGCGAATGGTGCTGATGTGTGTCTCGCAGTGTTTTCACCA
>JAWQFJ010000390.1:14704-33621 GCA_034096865.1 Theodoxus fluviatilis
GGTGTTTGATGGAGTGGTGTGTGGTGGAGTACGGTGAAGTGGTGTGTGGTGGAGTGAGGTGGAGTGGTGTGTGATGGAGTGATGTGTGGTGGAGTAGGGTGGAGTGGTGTGTGGTGGAGTGAGGTGTGGTGGAGTAGGGTGGAGTGGTGTGTGGTGGAGTGTGGTGGAGTGGTGTGTGATGGAGTGGTGTGTGGTGGAGTACGGTGGAGTGGTGTGTGGTGGAGTGTGGTGGAGTGGTGTGTGGTGGAGTGAGGTGGAGTGGTGTGTGGTGGAGCGAGGTGTGGTGGAGTGGGTGGAGTGGTGTGTGGTGGAGTGAGGTGGGGTTGGGAATGGAGTGTGGTGGAGTAGGGTGGAGTGGTGTGTGGTGGAGTGGTGTGTGGTGGAGTGTGGTGGAGTGGTGTGTGGTGGAGTGAGGTGTGGTGGAGTGGTGTGTGGTGGAGTGTGGTGGAGTGGTGTGTGGTGGAGTGAGGTGTGGTGGAGTGGTGTGTGGTGGAGTGTGGTGGAGTGGTGTGTGATGGAGTGTGGTGTGGTGGAGTGGTGTGTGGTGGAGTATGGTGGAGTGGTGTGTGGTGGAGTGTGATGGAGTGGTGTGTGATGGTGTGGTGTGTGGTGGAGTGTGGTGGAAAGGTGTGTGATGGAGTGGTGTGTGGTGGAGTGTGGTGTGGTGTGTGGTGGAGTGGTGTGTGGTGGAGTGTGGTGGTGTGTGGTGGAGTGGTGTGTGGTGGAGTGTGGTGGAGTGGTGTGTGATGGAGTGTGGTGTGGTGGAGTGGTGTGTGGTGGAGTGTGTGGAGTGGTGTGTGATGGAGTGTGGTGTGGTGGAGTGGTGTGTGGTGGAGTACGGTGGAGTGGTGTGTGATGGAGTGTGGTGTGGTGGAGTGGTGTGTGGTGGAGTACGGTGGAGTGGTGTGTGGTGGAAAGGTGTGTGATGGAGTGGTGTGTGGTGGAGTGGTGTTGATGGAGTGGTGTGTGGTGGAGTACGGTGGAGTGGTGTGTGGTGGAGTGTGATGGAGTGGTGTGTGATGGTGTGGTGTGTGGTGGAGTGTGGTGGAGTAGGGTGGAGTGGTGTGTGGTGGAGTGTGGTGGAAAGGTGTGTGATGGAGTGGTGTGTGGTGGAGTACGGTGGAGTGGTGTGTGGTGGAGTGAGGTGGGGTTGCGGGTGGGAGTGGGTTGGGAATGGGGTGTGGTTGAGTGGTGTGTGGTGGAGTGTGGTGGAGTGGTGTGTGATGGAGTGGTGTGTGGTGGAGTAGGGTGGAGTGGTGTGTGGTGGAGTGAGGTGTGGTGGAGTAGGGTGGAGTGGTGTGTGGTGGAGTGTGGTGGAGTTGTGTGTGATGGAGTGTGGTGTGGTGGAGTGGTGTGTGGTGGAGTGAGGTGGAGTGGTGTGGTGGAGTGGTGTGGTGGAGTGTGGTGGAGTGGTGTGTGATGGAGTGGTGTGATGGAGTGTGGTGTGGTGGAGTGGTGTGCGATGGAGTGGTGTGTGATGGAGTGGTGTGTGATGGAGTGTGGTGTGGTGGAGTGGTGTGTGGTGGAGTACGGTGGAGTGGTGTGTGGTGGAGTGTGGTGGAGGTGGGTGTGGTGGAGTGGGGTGTGATGGAGTGGTGTGTGATGGAGTGGTGTGTGATGGAGTGGTGTGTGGTGGAGTACGGTGGAGTGGTGTGTGGTGGAGTGTGGTGGAGTGGTGTGTGATGGAGTGGTGTGTGATGGAGTACGGTGGAGTCAGGTGTGGTGGAGTGTGGTGGAGTGGTTTGTGGTGGAGTGGTGTGTGGTGGAGTAGGGTGGAGTGGTTTGTGGTGGAGTGGTGTGTGGTGGAGTAGGGTGGAGTGGTGGGTGGTGGAGTGATTGATTGATTGATTGATTGATTCTTTATTTATCAAGGATGAAATTTTAGGCATTTCTGCCTTTCTTACAAATTGTCCTTGCTCATAAAGAAATGAAAACATTGATAATTAAGACACAAAATACACAGTAGCTAATCCATGTACAACAGTTGGTAAGATATATGAAGAATATGATCAACAATGACAAAGATTTTAGTATATGTCTTTGACAGCTGTCAGCTCAGTGAGTCTTTAAGATCAAGCAATACGTGTCATATGTACAGGCGACAGAAGTGAGATCATCTGAATAGATAATCACGTATGGATGCTTTAAAAGACGTCAAGGAAGTATTGTTCCTAAGGTGCAATGGAAGTGTATTCCATATCATAACACCTGAATATGTAATACTGCCTTTGAAAATGTCTATTCTAGGTTGTGGTAGAATGAAAGAATATGATCAACAATGACAAAGATTTTAGTATATGTCTTTGACAGCTGTCAGCTCAGTGAGGTGTGGTGGAGTAGGGTGGAGTGGTATGTGATGGAGTGAGGTGTGGGTGGAGTGGTGTGTAGTGGAGTGAGGTGTGGTGTGGGTGGGGCAAATGTGGCTGTCAGTTTTTATGTGCCTACCTGTAGTTGCAGACGTAGAGTTTATCCTGGTTTTCCTTCACCTCTCTGTAGTAGTTGGCCGGGTCCTGGTTCTTAGCCTCCTCAAAGCCGTGGAAACCTTGCAGGACCACGGTGATCTCCACAAACCTCTGGTCTGCAAAGCAACATGGTGAGTGTTATTGACAACAACAACAACAACAACAACCTTGCAGCACCACGGTGATCTCCACAAACCTCTGGTCTGCAAAGCAGCATGATGTGTTTATTGATTATGAAAATCACCTTGCAGTACTGTCACTATGCTAGGCCACAACTTGGCATGTGCTATTGACAATGTTGACAACAACTTGGCATGTGCTACTGACAATGTTGACAACAACTTGGCATGTGCTATTGACAATGTTGACAACAACTTGGCATGTGGTATTGACAATGTTGACAACAACTTGGCATGTGCTATTGACAATGTTTACAACTTGGCATGTGCTATTGACAATGTTGACAACTTGGCATGTGCTATTGACAATGTTGACAACAACTTGGCATGTGCTATTGACAATGTTGACAACAACTTGGCATGTGCTATTGACAATGTTTACAACAACATTGGAACAATGACAGTACAAACATGGCAAAGGTAAAGGTATTGTTCATTGCAACTTTTCACCTGTGAATTACTGCATAATTTAGCCACACATGTTCATCCCCTAATCTTGGAGCTCTCCTTATGTTTACAGCATATTCTCAGCAGCCATGAATGAAGACATTAATTTGTTGATGTTCACAATTTCTCATCTCAGCTCTATCAGGTACCTGGTTTTGCTCCAGGAACTTTTCAGAAATCATGCGGTCATGTTTCATTTATTGTTTCATCATCAGTGACAACGACATTAAAAACCACACCTTTGGGATTTGAAAAGGGCATGTAATGCTTCTTTGACTGACAGAGCTACTGGAGCAGGCCCCTGGCTGAGCTACTGGAGCAGGCCCCTGGCTGAGCTACTAGAGCAGGCCCCTGGCTGAGCTACTGGAGCGGCCCCTGGCTGAGCTACTGAAGCAGGCCCCTGGCTGAGCTACTGGAGCAGGCCCCTGGCTGAGCTACTGGAGCAGGCCCCTGGCTGAGCTACTGGAGCAGTTTCTGGCTGTGCTACTGGAGCAGGCCCCTGGCGGAGCTACTGGAGCAGTTTCTGGCTGTGCTACTGGAGCAGGCCCCTGGCTGAGCTACTGGAGCAGTTTCTGGCTGTGCTACTGGAGCAGGCCCCTGGCGGAGCTACTGGAGCAGGCCCCTGGCTGAGCTACTGGAGCAGGCCCCTGGCTGAGCTACTGGAGCAGTTTCTGGCTGAGCTACTGGAGCAGGCCCCTGGCGGAGCTACTGGAGCAGGCCCCTGGCGGAGCTACTGGAGCAGGCCCTGAAAGCCCAGACCCCAGGGGTTCCAGTTGATGGGGAGGCATCAAACAGCTCCAGTCCTATGTTACACTTACCAGCAGACCAACAGAAAACTACTATTTAACCAATCGGGCCATGACTGGAAACTGCCCCTGCAACATTTCTGGCAAACCCCCCATGAGCCAAGATTAATTTGAGTCGGCAAGGCAGGGTGGCTGCGTTTAGCATCTGTTTCCTCCTCTGGAAGGATCCATCTGCGATGAGTTTGGACAAACAATTAAAAAGTTGTTTCCAGTCACCCAACTAATTCTAAACTTTCGCCACCAACCCTACACTTTTCTAATAATTACTGGGGAAAACCCCCACATACATCATACACCTAAAAGTTCTAAATCCTTTGATAGAATTGATAATAACTTATTTATATTTAATACATATGAAACATCACTTTCTCAGTGTATAAAACATTGGACTTTTTTGTATATGAAACATAGTTTTTTACATGTCTACAAAGTGGCAACTTCCTTTGAATTGAAAATACAAAATAAATAAAAAATTTAGGAAGTTTCTACCTAGTTATCATTTGTTTTTCTGCCATGTTACCAGAAACATTCAAACTTTCTTTGGGGTCTTAGAGCAGCTCCACAGAAGAAAGTCCACTGCAGATGATATTAGGCCACACACAAAATTGATGTGGTTATGATAACTGGACTGACCCTATTTTCCCCTGCCAACCCTAAACTTTTTTCCTGTTGTGCAAAAATACAAAGAGACAAAAGGGGGAGGAAATGGATGGTACAAGGAGTCAACAACACCGGGTGCTGTCCCATCTTCCCGGCCTTATGAGCCCTTGAAAAATCCTCTATTTAAATAAATTCACTTTTTTTCAGCAAAAGTGAAATTGTTATTTATGTTCAGTCCACCCTCTTCTATTAAAAAACAAAATTACTCAAAAGAAAACAGTTCAGGCTGACCAACGGATTCCATTTTTTTCTGGTGATGTTACAGTAACCACAACTATTTTTACATTGGCCTTACACGGATGGATGCATGGAGTTTTACGGCCTATCAGCCTGTGTAGGCTACGTAAAGCCATTGAGCACGAAAATCACTAGAACAGTTTAGAGTTAACGCAAACCAAGTCACGGTGTCCCTAGTTCTTCGCCTCTTACGAATCGCGTAGGGAGACGCGGTGGGTCAATTCTCACCCCCCAACCCGCAACACTGAGCACAAACTGTGTGACATTTGAGAAGTGAACACACACACTACCCCAGTGACCTTCCTGTTCCTCTGGCCCACAGGAATTAGGAAGCAAGGTACATAGTCTTCTCTAGCAGTAGCAGGCAGTGTCCAGGCAGAAAAAGTGTGTTGTGTCATCAGACAATGTTATTATCATTGTAAAAGGTGTTCACAGCAGATGACAATGTCACAAGCACCCATTTTCATTGCAAACATCACTTCTAATACTTGACAACACAAGCGATGCTTATGCAAATTAAATGCATCATTTTTCGGATGGCACTGAGAGATACTCCAGCCTGCAACAGTCAAATATGTTATCATCAAACTACTCATGAGCTCATAACAACAGCCTGATCAAAACTGCATGAGAATGGTCTTTGTATGCAAATTTAATGCAAATTTTATGCAAACGAGGAGTTATATTTCAACATTTTTCAGGTCACCTAAGGTCTGTGTATTCACCTATCCATCTTTTATTAACCAATCTCTTTTTCCTAACACGCCACATACTCACCGGAGTAGTCATCGAACATCATGCCGATCTCGTACACAAACTTGAAGAAGAGGTCGGCAGGATTGACCGCGATGAATCGGCGCTGGCTGACATCCAGATCTGCATAGTGCATCTGCACCTCACGCAGCGCCTGCAAGAAGCGCTTCCAGTCTTTGACACAGTTCCACTCTCAAGAATGAGTGTGCAGGACTGCAGATCCCTTTCCAATCCAGGCAATTCCGAGATACGAGTACACTGCCCAGCTGAGCTGTCGTGTTACATGAAGGGCAACCAAAACACAGAGAAGGAGGCTGACAATGAAAACAACGAGGACAGGGAGGACAGTGATAAGGATGAGGAGGATGAAAAGCAGGAGCAAGAAGAGGAGGAAAAGGAGAGGAGGACAGGAGGAAGAGGAGGAAAAGAGGAGGAGGAGCAGGAGCAGGAGGAACAGGAAGAGGAGGAGGAGGAGGAGCAGCAGGAGAAAAAGGGCTATGATGATGATGATAACAGCAACAATGTGATGATGATAACTATGCTATAACAACAAAAGCAACAATGATGATGATGATGATGAAAATGTTGATAATCATATTCATAATCTGATAAATATCTACATTAACAGATTTTCATTGGGCAGCACTGATTTTCAGGCAGAAAGCCATCATTCATAAAAATTATTTCCCAGGGCCTAGGCTAATGCAGAGTTGTCTGTCCAAGAGTCTAGAAAGAATTCCACAGCCAGCAGCCATCTATGCATGTAATAAATATTCATGAATCATATGCATGCATATGATTATGAATATTCTTTTCTTAGGTCCCAACATAAATATGCATATATATTCATGATAAAAAGTTAAAACAATTCTAGCAATATATTTTAGAGAAAACTTTTTTTCAAGGGGGGGGGGGGGGGGGGGGGGGGGGGGGGAAGGGCTGTTTAACTTTTAAGATGTGGGATACAACTTTTAAAAAATCAAAACATGGCATTTTTGACCCAAAAAAGCTGTACAATGTCATCGGCAAACTAAAAGTAAAAGTCAGGGCTAGATCTCTCCAGAATAACATAGCCCCACCCACCCAACCTAATTAATATTCATGAGATGGTGCCTGGCTGGGGAAATTGCTGTGGTCACAGTTGCAGTCCTTACTTACATCCTCTTCCACAAGTCCATGGAGACTGGAGAAGTTCCCCTCGGAAATCTGGCTGGACACGTGCGCCACGGCCTGGAAAGAAAACAGGAAACCAGCAGCGTGAGCACTGGACAGAACAACTCTAACAAGGCTCCAGAAATGCCATATTTTAAACAGGTGTGGTTTTACATAGTGATTTATCACCCACGTCTGGGTGTCAAACCGCTTGACACTTTACCCCCTGATCTCTGGGCCACTTGATCAATCCTTCACTGGCACCTGACAGCAAACACAGTGACCGACATTTAGAACACACAGTCAGGTACCAGCACCAGTTTCACTCCCTAGAGGATTCCAACCCAACGCTGGCTCGAGGCCCCACACAAGGATGCAGCCCCAGACACTGCACAGCTTCGAATGCTGCACCCACTAGCCACAGGTGACCACTGGTCAAGCACACTGACCACTCAGCCACAGAGTCCCCTGGTTCGCCTCTCCAGCCTCCCCAAAGTTTCAATGAAGACACTTTAGTCTGGGGTCTTTTTAACACTATTTACATGGTGAGACAATAAAATAATCAAACAAACAAACAAACAAACACCTATGTTGTGTGTTAGCAATTGTCACTGTCAGTCTAGTTTACCATGCCAGTATGTCATGTGTTACAAGGGGGATCAGAACTGCTGAAAAGTTCATATTGTAGACAGAATGGAAGGAAAGGAAAGGAAATCTGTCCATGCATGTAATTTTTTCTGTGTGTGAATGATCATAAGCTTTGGTTCAATGTCTTTGATGTGCCTAAGCAAAAACAAAAAGTATTTACAGGAACATCCCTTCCCTCTTGTCTAAAATGCATACTAGTCCCTGGGAGCCCACCCCCCCCTGGGAGCCCACCCCCCCAGTGCTCTCCCCTCTTGCATGAGTACACGGTCAGCTCCTCGGCCTCTACTCCTTGTTGAAACCATGTCTTTTGACAGGCGGCGATAGGCGAGTGGGGTTTGATGATGGGTGAGGACAGAAAAAATGACGAGTTTCATAAATAGCAGAAAAGTTAAGTTACAACCTGACATCCCACCTGACAGCATTCGCACTCTCACCACACTAAGAACTCCATACTTGCATGCAATCAACTAACTAATCAGCCCACTGACTCGGTTCACATCGTTCATATACTCCTTTTGTGTGTGTGTGTGTGTGTGTGTGTGTGTGTGTGTGTGTGTGTGTGTGTGTGTGTGTGTGTGTGTGTATGTGTTTGCATGTGTGTGTGTGTGTAAGGTGAATGTGTGTGTGAGTGTGAGTGCGTGTGTTTGTATGTGTGTGTGTGTGTGTTTGTGTGTGTGCATGCATGCGTGTGTGCATTTGCATGCATGTGTGTGTGTGTGTGTGTGAGTGTTAGAGTGAGTGTGTGTGCGTGAGTGCATGTGTATGTGTGCGTGTGTATGAGTGAGTGTGTGCGCATGTGTGTATGTGCGTGCTTGCGTGGGTGTGAATGCATTGAAATACGAATCCTGCAAACCTGGGTTGTCGCTTCGATGAAGCCATCTATGGAGAAGGTGTCATCGTAGTAATTCCTGATAAGCAAGGCAAACCACTTGTTCCGGAAAGACTTCCAAAGACTGGGCCATAGAACTTCTTTGAACTCCATTAACTTTAACGGTGTTCGATAAGGAGGTCGACCATCGTCGCCATCGTCCCTCTCCTCCCACTGGCTGCTGTAGTTCCGGCGAGGTTGTACAAGTCCTCTCGATTGTTTCTGTTGGTCTGACGTGGCCAAGAGATGCCCTCTCTTTTTTTCGTCGGCGTTGACACCGTCTCCCGCAACTGGCGCAAGGACGAAGCTGGATCCAGAGGCCACACACGTACGCCTCTGTTTATACGCGTTCGACAAATGCTGCAGCAGCAGTCGTCTAAGGAGACCTTTAGATGGGTTCAGCATGTTTGCAATGCGAGGGAGTTGTCTTGGAATAAACGCTCGAGCTGTCAACAGACAAGCTGAGAGCTTTGATCGAGGTATCCAGGACATTTTGTATGATTTTCATGACTCGCCGGAACACGCTAGTGTTTGAGACTTTTTCACTGAAGAGCTACCTCCGGCGAGTGCGCGTCTGCTTCAAAAGTAGACGAGAACCTTTTACCGGACAGAAGATACTCTTACTGACCGGGCAAATACTGCATCAGGATGAGTGAAAAAACTAAGGTGTCTTCTGTGTTTGGAAATATTCATCAAATCCCTCGATTGGACAATGTATCGAAGGAAGAGTTTCTTCAGAACGTCTATCCCAAGGTAAGTATCACATCAACAACTGAACAAGTCTCCACGAAAGTCCCTGAGGCTGATCATGGCTGATGTGACTTGTTTACTCCAGTCTCGGCTGGTCTGGTTTTCCCTGGCAATGTTTCCACGCCTATTCACGAATTAGGAAAAATCTGGCGCCTTTCAGTTGTCGCAGTCCCTTGTAAGATTGTTATATCTGTACCAGTGGTGAATCGCCTCCGAGACTGGGCGGAAGAAGGCAAGAAGTTTTGCCTAGAGCAAGCAGGGTTTCGGGCGGGTCATTCTAGTTTCTACCACTGATCATATTTTTACTCTTCATTATCTTGCAGTCAAGCATGTGTTCGGTAGTGGTAGAGGAAAACTCTACGTTGCGTTTGTTGACTACCGGAAGGCCTTTGACTCCGTTGACAGAGCCCGGCTCTGGACTGTTGGCGGAGAGGGCTATCAACAAAATTCTTGAGAATGCTTTCATACGGTGGAATGGTACCATGTCAGATTTCTTTGACTGCTCAGTTGGCGTAAGACAGGGGGCAGTTGAGCCCCCGATAAGTGTTGGTATGTTCATTGAATATGTTGCAAGACCTGTACATTCGCACACACGGACGCCATGGTGTACAGCTACTACCTGGGATGTCAGAAATCTTTTTCATTATCTTCGCAGATGACATTGTACTACTTTCTACAACTCAAGTTGGCCTACACTGTGCCAGATAAATAATCTGTTACACGCTTCCGAAAGACTGGGCCTTCATGTTAATACTGACAAGACAAAGGTCATGGTCTTCCGGAGGGGCGGATTTCTTGGCCGGGGGGAAAGGTGGTCTCTGGGAGGTACAGAACTGGAAGTCGTAAACAAGCATAAATATTTAGGATATGTATTCACTACTAAATTGTCAATAACTTCTGCTCTCGACAGCCTCTCAGTAACAGCCAAGAAGAAAACTGTACAGCTGATTAAGGCAATGTGTCAACTCCGCACAGTGAATACAGCCGTCTTTTTCCGTATGTAGGATGCCCAATTACAGCCTTCTTTACTGTATGGATCAGAATTGTGGGGATTGGAGGCAAGAGAAACCATAGAGAAAGCGCACATGTTTGCTTGCAAGGGCTTTCTCAATGTATCTATAATAACACCAAATGTGATGTGCAGTGGTGAGTTGGGTAGGTATCCTATGTTCATTGCCACTACTGTTTGGGCAGTAAGGTACTGGTTACGGTTGAGCAGGATGTTGGTAAACAGACTGCCAAAGCAGGCCTACTTAATCATAGCCATTCCTGTTGGGAGCAGTCACGGAGCCTCTGTCTCAGTGATCGTATAAAACTCTTCTCAGGTGTATGCTCACCATTTGTCCACACATAGGCAAATCCCAGTCTTGACAAACATCTTTCAACTGAATTAGCCCAATTTCACTTTGCACACACATTTTCTCTCAGCAGCAGTTACAGAGACAGTGGCAGTGAGTAGCAAACATTTCCAGATTGTAGTGCAGGAGTTACAGAGACAGTGGCAGTGAGTAGCAAACATTTCCAGACTGTAGTGCAGCAGTTACAGAGACAGTGGCAGTGAGTAGCAAACATTTCCAGCCTGTACTGCAGGAGTTACAGAGACAGTGGCAGTGAGTAGCAAACATTTCCAGTCTGTACTGCAGGAGTTACAGAGACAGTGGCAGTGAGTAGCAAACATTTCCAGTCTGTACTGCAGCAGTTACAGAGACAGGGACAGTGAGTAGCAAACATTTCCAGCCTGTAGTGCAGCAGTTACAGAGACAGTGGCAGTGAGTAGCAAACATTTCCAGACTGTAGTGCAGCAGTTACAGAGACAGTGGCAGTGAGTAGCAAACATTTCCAGCCTGTAGTGCAGCAGTTACAGAGACAGTGGCAGTGAGTAGCAAACATTTCCAGCCTGTAGTGCAGCAGTTACAGAGACAGTGGCAGTGAGTAGCAAACATTTCCAGCCTGTAGTGCAGCAGTTACAGAGACAGTGGCAGTGAGTAGCCAACATTTCCAGCCTGTAGTGCAGCAGTTACAGAGACAGTGGCAGTGAGTAGCAAACATTTCCAGCCTGTAGTGCAGCAGTTACAGAGACAGTGGCAGTGAGTAGCAAACATTTCCAGCCTGTAGTGCAGCAGTTACAGAGACAGTGGCAGTGAGTAGCAAACATTTCCAGCCTGTAGTGCAGCAGTTACAGAGACAGTGGCAGTGAGTAGCAAACATTTCCAGACTGTAGTGCAGCAGTTACAGAGACAGTGGCAGTGAGTAGCAAACATTTCCAGCCTGTAGTGCAGCAGTTACAGAGACAGTGGCAATGAGTAGCAAACATTTCCAGCCTGTAGTGCAGGAGTTACAGAGACAGGGACAGTGAGTAGCAAACATTTCCAGACTGTAGTGCAGCAGTTACAGAGACAGTGGCAGTGAGTAGCAAACATTTCCAGCCTGTAGTGCAGCAGTTACAGAGACAGTGGCAATGAGTAGCAAACATTTCCAGCCTGTAGTGCAGCAGTTACAGAGACAGTGGCAGTGAGTAGCAAACATTTCCAGCCTGTAGTGCAGGAGTTACAGAGACAGGGACAGTGAGTAGCAAACATTTCCAGACTGTAGTGCAGGAGTTACAGAGACAGTGGCAGTGAGTAGCAAACATTTCCAGTCTGTACTGCAGGAGTTACAGAGACAGTGGCAGTGAGTAGCAAACATTTCCAGACTGTAGTGCAGCAGTTACAGAGACAGGGACAGTGAGTAGCAAACATTTCCAGACTGTAGTGCAGCAGTTACAGAGACAGTGGCAGTGAGTAGCAAACATTTCCAGCCTGTAGTGCAGCAGTTACAGAGACAGTGGCAGTGAGTAGCAAACATTTCCAGCCTGTAGTGCAGGAGTTACAGAGACAGTGGCAGTGAGTAGCAAACATTTCCAGACTGTACTGCAGCAGTTACAGAGACAGTGGCAGTGAGTAGCAAACATTTCCAGCCTGTAGTGCAGCAGTTACAGAGACAGTGGCAGTGAGTAGCAAACATTTCCAGTCTGTACTGCAGGAGTTACAGAGACAGTGGCAGTGAGTAGCAAACATTTCCAGACTGTAGTGCAGCAGTTACAGAGACAGGGACAGTGAGTAGCAAACATTTCCAGACTGTAGTGCAGCAGTTACAGAGACAGTGGCAGTGAGTAGCAAACATTTCCAGCCTGTAGTGCAGCAGTTACAGAGACAGTGGCAGTGAGTAGCCAACATTTCCAGCCTGTAGTGCAGCAGTTACAGAGACAGTGGCAGTGAGTAGCAAACATTTCCAGACTGTATTGCAGCAGTTACTTACACAGAGACAGTGGCAGTGAGTAGCAAACATTTCCAGTCTGTCCTGCAGCAGTTACAGAGACAGTGGCAGTGAGTAGCAAACATTTCCAGTCTGTACTGCAGGAGTTACAGAGACAGTGGCAGTGAGTAGCAAACATTTCCAGACTGTAGTGCAGCAGTTACAGAGACAGTGGCAGTGAGTAGCAAACATTTCCAGACTGTATTGCAGCAGTTACACTTACACAGAGACAGTGACAATGAGTAGCAAACATTTCCAGCCTGTACTGCAGCAGTTACAGAGACTTCAAGTTCAAGAGGCCAGACTAAAACAAATGTTGCTTCACTGAAAAAACTGAATTATTACTTTAAATAGTGGATTCCCCGAGTGCTCAGAGGGCAGGGAAGATGGGACAAAACACAATTTGTTGATTGCTGTTGATTTCCTTTTTCTTGTTTCACCAAAACAAAACAAAAAAGTTACTGTAACCACAACAGGTTATGTTTGGGGGCCATATGTGTGTCCTATCTGTCACCATGTTTTCATCAGGTGCCAGTGTAATGCAGGATTGGTCAAATGGACCAGTGACCAGGGAGTGCAGTGGGAACCAGTTTCAGACCTTTGCATGGCTGATGGCCCGTAATAAAACCAGTACCATTACCTTGACTCTGCAGAGGGCACCAGTCATCCTGTCGGGGCTGGAGATTGGTCCGTGCTGTGAGAAGTGGACGGTGGAGTACCTGGCCCAGACAGGGGGAGACAAGAACGTCGCTGTCCATGTCTCAAATACTCCCAAGTTGGATTTCCTGTCCAAGAACTTTGTCTACCGGTAAAGTATGAGGATTGGTGACTATTTATCAAAAGCATATGCAGTTTTATCTGTTTTGAACTTTGCTTGTTTCAGTGTCAGCAGCTCAGAACTAGCAGTAGCAGCAGCTCACACCCAGCATGAGCAAGGAACGATGTAGCATTTGCAGCAGCAGTAACAGCAGTAACAACAGCAGTAGCTGCAGCTATCAAGTAGCAGCAACAGTAATATCAACAGAGACAGCTGTAATAGCAGCAGCTCACGTGTTGCAACAACAGCAATATCAACAGATACAGCAGTAACAACAGCAGCTCACAAGTAGCAGCAACAGTAATATCAACTGAGACAGCAGTAACAGCAGCAGCTCACAAGTAGCAGCAACAGTAATATCAACAGAGACAACAGTAACAACAGCAGCTCACACATAGCAGCAACAGTAATATCAACAGAGACAGCAGTAACAACAGCAGCTCACACATAGCAGCAACAGTAATATCAACAGAGACAGCAGTAACAACAGCAGCTCACAAGTAGCAGCAACAGTAATATCAACAGAGACAACAGTAACAACAGCAGCTCACACATAGCAGCAACAGTAATATCAACTGAGACAGCAGTAACAGCAGCAGCTCACAAGTAGCAGCAACAGTAATATCAACAGAGACAACAGTAACAACAGCAGCTCACACATAGCAGCAACAGTAATATCAACAGAGACAGCAGTAACAACAACAGTAGCTCACAAGTAGCAGCAACAGCAATATCAACAGAGACAGCAGTAACAACAGCAGCTCACACATAGCAGCAACAGTAATATCAACAAAGACAGCAGTAACAACAACAGCTCACAAGTAGCAGCAACAGTAGTATCAACAGAGACAACAGTAACAACAGCAGTAACAGCAGTAACAACAGCAGCTTACAAGTAGCTGAGCAACAGTAATATCAACGGAGACAGCAGTAACAACAGCAGCTCACAAGTAGCAGCAACAGTAATATTGAACAGAGACAGCAGTAACAACAGCAACAGCTCACAAGTAGCAGCAACAGCACTATCAACAGAGACAACAGTAACAACAGCAGCTCACAAGTTGCAGCAACAGTAATATCAACAGAGACAACAGTAACAACACTAGCTCTTAAGTAGCAGCAACAGTAATATCAACAGAGACAACAGTAACAGCAGCAGCAGCTCACAAGTTGCAGCAACAGTAATATCAACAGAGACAACAGTAACAACACTAGCTCACAAGTAGCAGCAACAGTAATATCAACAGAGACAACAGTAACAACAACAGCAACAGCAGGAGGAATTAGGAATTGTAATATTTTCATTTGCTTTGTAGGAGAATTCATTTCTGAAAACATTAATAGACTTCAGTAAGTCTAGGTGTGTACATCCTGGTAGCTCACATGGATCTACACTCTAGTAAATGTCACAGAGGAGTAGCAGCTTTTGAAACGCCAGAGCCACGTAATGTTCCCCCGGAAGCTGAAATCCATGGCTGCCAGGGTTGCGGAGCCTGCTCCAGTAGCTCTGCTAGACATGATCCCAAGCAGCCAAAGAGGCTACTCTTTGGGGGGCATCGGGACAGGGTCAAAACATTCAGTTCCAGGCTTGCAGACCCCTGTGGATTGGGGGTCAGAATAGACCCACCGCGTTTCCATACACGTTTCGTAAGAGGAGAATAATTTGGGAAATCCGTTCTTGATTTGCACTTAATTAATACAACACTTGTGATGATCATGCTCAGTGGCCTTACATAGCCTACAAAGGCTGTTAGGCTGTAAAACTCACTCCATCCACCCATCCAAGCTTGCGTTCTGACCAGCCTGGGGAACTGGACCCACCTCCACCCAAAATGAGCCCTGGGGCAGGAAAAATCAAGGTTTATTTAGATACCCCCAATGACAAGCTGGCCAGCTTGCCCTGGGTCCTGTCCCAAATAACACCTGTATTCACCTCTTCATCAATATTTTTCATATATATGCAAATCTATCTATATCATGTGTATATATATATATATTCATTTGATAAGTGGATATTTGTCTGTGCTGTAATGACATTCCTGATTTACTGTACAACTAACATTCATGCAGTGAAGCAACATGTCTTTCTGGTGATGAAGTAATGATTTGAAATCTTTGTGTTGTTGACAGAGTCATTATAGTGGAGGCGGGATAGTCATATGCTTGTATGTTATGAACTGTTGGGGGAGGGGAGGGGGATAGGGATGGGGGGGGTGTGTGTTTACTTTTTCTTATTTTAATGCTTGTGGCATTGGCAGTTTGCAAATAATGTGCTTTGCCTCTTTTCCAGAACTTTCCGCTTCTGTGATTTGGTCCGCCGAGCCTCTGAGGTGAAACACCAGGACTTTGTACTCTCCGAGGTAAATCATTCCTGACATTTCATCAGGGAAATTTTCTCAATGTTGTGGCTGCAGTGTGTACCATTTTTCGTCCAAGATGAACCCCCCTGTGGGTTTGGGGTAAGAACTGACCCACCTTGTCTCCCTATGGGATTTGTAAGAGGTGAATAACTAGGGACTCCGTGACTTGATTTGTATTTACTTTAAAATATTCTCGTGATTTTTGTGCTTAATGGCCTTACATAGCCTACAAAGGCTGATGGGCCTTAAAACACCATCCATTCATCATTCCAAGATGGATCACCGTCATCTGTGACTATCTAAAATGGGGGCATAATGCCTTTTTTAATCAATGTAAAATGGAGAGTGTTCTATACTGCCATACTCTGCCCTTCGCTGCCATTCTCTTTGGCCTAACCCCCCAAAACAGCTGTGATTAACGCTTAAGGTCTCGTAAGTCACTCATGTGTTTCATTCCCCAGTCCTGTAAGGATTATGCAGTTTGTAGAAAAAATCAGTCAAGTAACAGCCACGTGGAGTGAGCGACTATGGGCGGTACAGGATCTGAAGAGTTGATATCCTGGCCACAACAATAAATGTAAACAGGTTATGTAGATAGACCTGAAATCCATTGAGTTTCCTCATCAAACCTGCTCTACATTCAGTAATCCCACAATGGTCTCACAGCAGACTTGCAACGTCTAGAGCACGTGGTCATTACTTTCAGAGCCGTGAGTTCCTGGAGGAAGAAGTGAGAGGAGCTCACTGCACCACATACCTAGCAAACTAGTGACCATGGTGGGGGGAGAGATGGTGGTGGGGATCTTTATGTGCAGTAACACTTGGGAATGAGAATCTCTCAGCACCAAGACAGCTCCTCACGGAGATTCACAGCCCTCCTAGGAAAGCCCCCTGTAGGTTGGGAGGATCAGAATAGACCCACCTCCCCCTTTTCGATTCTGGAGAGGCGAATAAATAGGGACACCGTGACTTGATTTGTGCTTACTCAGAGCTATTCTAGTGCCTTTCATGCACAATGGCTTTACATAACCCACAAAGGCTGATGGGCCGTAAAACTTCATCCATCTTGCTGGGAGGGAGAAGAAAAGGTTTCAGGACATCCAGCAAGACCAGATCCCATATACTTTCAGTGAATGTTCACGTGCTCTGACCATTAACCCCTTGGGTGTGATGGGCCATGATCGTGGCTTCGTAACCATGGTAGCATTCAGAGAGCTCTGTGTCCTAGTAGTACCTTTCGCCTCAGTCTTGATTTCACTTGGCGGGAAAATCAAATGTACCATCAAGTTCCAGTGTCTGGTTTTCCCAGAAATTTGATGCAGCACTCTTCTGACATGCACAAAAGTGTATGCAGTGCCCATTCTGTGAACCCGAGTCACGTGACTCTGGCACAGTTCGCAATGAATGCGTAATAGGCTTGACCCTTGGCATTACAGCCTTGCGCCCAAAATAGTTCGTTCTGATACTATTTTTCTCTCCACTTTTTACAGAAATCATTCAGATGTAAAAACTTGGTTCCATTTCAACACAAACATTTTATTTTATCGAATAAACGCTTGTTTGTTGTCTCAACAAGAGTAAGTTAAGAGTTTTGTGCGAAATAGTCTTAGAACTACTTTAACGGCGTATGTCAGGGAGCACATCGGCTATCCCACAAGCCTCTCGTGTGACCTCCGCTTGCATAAATTTGCCGAAAGAGAAGTGTTCACCACTCGAAGTCGAGCGGACGCGTTTCTTTGAAGCTCTGTTGTTGCGAAGATTTTCCACGGCATTCAGTCTAATTTCTTCGCGTGGATGTAGAAACCGAACAGACCTGGAAAGAGGTATCTACGGTAGTTTTTTGTTTTTGTAATATTTATTTGATCTAGAGCCTTTTTTGGAACTTTTTCCCCTCGGGATAAGCGACACAGAGAGAGGTTGCGAGCGAGCGGCAGCTCAGACATGTCGTCCAGGGACGATAAACAAGCAGCGTGTGTGGAACCCGTGTTCCTCACGTATGCTCAGCTGCCCGCCAACGATCAGAAGACTTTTACAACGTCAGAAATTTGTGCAGCTGCAGAAAATGTGTGCGGGTACGATTCCATGCTTGGGGCGCAACGCATTGGAGGCCTGTGGAGACTGTATCCGACTAAGCGCGAACACAGAGACAAAATTCTCGTGCAAGGCCTCATCTTGCGAGGTATACGTGTCACCGCGCGTGATCGAAACCCGTACACAGTCACAACAGTCGACGGTGCAATCAGGGAAAAGCAAACGACCAAGGTCATTGTCGGAAATATACCGCTTTCGTTTAGCGACGAGGAAATCGTCAAAGCACTCCAATCCATCGGGTGTGAATTGCGATCACAGATGTTTGACGAGCGAGACAGGGATGATCGTGGCAAACTCACGCGATGGAGGACTGGCCGCAGATTTGTGTATATTACCATGCCAAGCAAACCACTGCCGAAACAGTTGGTAATTGGCCCATTCAAGGCGTCGGTCTACCATCGCGAGCAGAAGCAAGCTGCTGCTGCAGAGGCATCGTGCAGCAAATGTTTCAGAAAAGGCCACTCTTTCTCCACCTGCCCTTATCCAATCAAGTGTCGACAGTGCTACAAAGATGGACACAAGGCAGGAGACATGGAATGCAGCCTTTCTCCCGAGATGCAGGAAGACAACCCTCAGGACGAAGTGAGAGAAGAAGAAACAGCAAGACCAGCCTGGATGATGAAGCCATCATCAACCCCCCGCAGAGGAAGATCGAAAGTCCGCAAGCGCCACGACGGAACAGTAAGTGACGCTACCAGGCGAGAGGGATCGTCTGCGAAGCGACGTCGACCTGAGTCCGGAAACAGCCCCCCAAACACGAAGGATCCAGCAGCCAGCCTCATCGACACAGATCCTTCGGTAAACGTAGCGTGAGTGGGAATTGAAAGATGCTACGCGTGAACCAGTGATATACCATATAAAGCGTTGGCTTCGTCTCGAGGGGAAACTTCATACGCTTCACGTGGCCTCGCTGTTGCCGTATGTCAACCTAGTACCGAGTCGTTATGTTATCCCCGTCGCGTAGACTCTCTCGGTTAAAGGAATTAAAAAGTGAAGGGATGCACGTGTTTTCTGCCTCCCTAGCTCATCGGGCATGCCAGTGTGCCCACAGACCAAACGTTGACGTCGGAAGTACAATAACACATCTCATGCTAACTTGGAAGCGGGTCTAGATCGATGCTGGCTAAACTCTCTCTGCGGAATCCTACAGATTCCATACATATGACTTCTCCGGTATACACTTCCACGGCGTTTGGACCGAAGGTTGCGGGTCTACCGCCAAAAGCGGGTTTTAGAGAAACATGACGTGTGAGTGGCGAATGTCGTCGGTCGGCACCGCAACGGTAGACTCCCCGATCCGTGCAAAAGGCCGGTGCCTCCGAACTGACTTATAATGGCGGGGTTGTTCGACTTTATTACGATAACGGAGGTGCTGAAGCTTTGCTTTATATTG
>JAWQFJ010000390.1:33643-55704 GCA_034096865.1 Theodoxus fluviatilis
GAGAGAGAGAGAGAGAGAGAGAGAACTGAACTGAACTGAACAAATTTAATGTATAGGCCACCGGCCTGTTACATTGGGAACGCGGACCACGAAATTGAAACGCGAACAACTCGATCAAAGTCATCAAAACCGGCACCCAGTTTTGGAAAGCACGATTTGCAGGTAGGACGAGTGTCTATCATCACCAAAGTCATTTTTTACGTGCGGACCGTCTAGACAGTTGTCTTGGCGACGGCGTCCGGCGCTTCTCGGTCTTGTCTTTGTGTACACTCATCTTGCTGTTGAAGGCAGGCAAGTCTGGGGCAAGTGGAACAGGAGCAACGGCTGCATCACCAGCTGATGACACAAAGTGGGTTTTCTCACAATCATAGAGGCGATCAGCAGATGTAGCTTGGTTGGTGTCGCTGGTATTCAGAGCTGTGTGCACTCCTTTCACCTCCTCCCGCAGTGAATTCTCCACCATCTCCATCCGGTGAGTGAGGGCCTCCCCCAGTCTATTCATCGTGAGTTGAAGGGCAGCGTTAAATTCTTCACTTGAAACCTCTTTTCCCGAAGGTGGTGACAAACTGGGGCTGGAAGAAGCTGATGATCGTACGGGAGGCTCGACTGGCATTGCGGCAGATACCGTTTCAGAGTGAACACATGCGCCTGACGGGTCAAAGGTCACAAGTGAGGCGGCGCAAGAATTTCGTGCAGCATCGGCATCAGAGGTTGTAGATGTCGCAACAACATTTTGGTTTAAATTTTCGTGCAAAAGAGTGTCGGCCGCTCTATGCTCACCTATCACTCTGTGTTGCCGAGCCCGTTGTTGGTCTCGTCGCCGCTGTGACGGTGTCTTCCTTTTCCACGCTCCTCTCTTGATATCGGAATCGAGAAATGGTCGGCCATCGTCCTCTCGAAACCGTAGCACAACCACGACACTCCCAGGCTCGCCTGTAACTTTCCACGAAGAAGGTTCATGCGTCGACAGCAAGGATGTCAGCATAGTCTCCAAGGTAACTGGTAGTCCAGCGACTGGCATAGTGGTAGAGGGTGTCCTAAACTAACGTGGGCAGAGCGGAGCCACAGCAAACACGTCTTAACCACGCGAGCGCGAGCCGTCGAGTGAGAGAGAGAGAGAGAGAGAGAGAGAGAGAGAGAGAGAGAGAGAGAGAGAGAGAGAGAGAGAGAGAGAGAGAGAGAGAGAGGGGGGGGGTGCGAGAGAGGGAGAGACAGAGAGAGAGAGAGAGAGAGAGAGAGAGAGAGAGAGAGAGAGAGAGAGAGAGAGAGAGGCAGGCAGTAGGCTTCAAGGTCGTAATGATACTGCTATTACTATGATGTGTTATGATGATTAAATTATATTTTAAATGTATTTAATTATTTATGTATTTATGTATTTATTTATTTGTTGGGTTGTTTGTTTGTTTGTTTTTTGGTTGGTTGGTTGGTTGGTTGGTTTATTTTATTTATTTATTTATTTATTTATTTATTTATTTATTTATTTATTTATTTATTTATTTATTTATTTATTTATTTATTTATTTATTTATTTATTTATTTATTTATTTATTTATTTATTTATTTATTTATTTATTTATTCATGCGTTCATTTGATTGTTTGTTCCCTCATTCGTCCATGTGTTCATGTATTTTTATGTATTATGTATTTATTTATGTATTTATTTATAATATGATAGGATGAATGATTATTGGAGTTGGGATGGTAATGATAATGATATCAATGACAATATAATACTATGATACGGCTATGATGTGATGACGGGAAGATTGAGAAGGTGGATGTAACTAAAATTACGTGAAGACATGGTCAGAAAAATGATGTTGAGAATGATGTTTTGTGTAATAATTATGATATATTACAAATAAATAAATTAAAAAAAAAAAAAAATTTGCCAAAAACCTTCCATCACGTGACATCAACAGTGCTAGAGATACTTTTGCCAGTAGGCGAAATCTCTAGTTTACTAGAATGTGCAGTGCCAAGCTGGCTATGCTACAGTACCATCATTTCTGTCTACACTGTTCAGAGCAGTAGAAGTAGCATGTTGGGGTTGTGCATGGTCTCAGCAAGGTCAGTGGTAGAATTCCCCAGGTTGTGAATTTATCTGAAGTGTCTGTAGAGGCAGTTAGGCAGTGGTAGTACTCGTGAGGAGGGCATTGCATGTGAAAAAGAATTATGACATTTATGTGTATACATATGTGCACGTCCATGATATTGCCTAACACTAGGTGGGACATACCTACTGCAATGGCGCCGAGCAGTGTTTGTGGCGATCACATGCGTATATCATTATAAAAGGTATTATTTTGATATCTAGCATGAGGGAACATCAATTTAGTTCTATGAAAACAAACATGATGTGATTCTGACCAAATCAATCGATGTGATAAGCTCCTCCGCGACGATTGAGTTTCGTAAGGAACACCAGAAACCAAAACCAGAATGGCATTGATAAAAACTAGTCATAAAGTATTTATTCATGACCCATGAACGAAACTATTGAATTGTATTAATAAAAAAACTAATGTAGAATGCCTTACTTAACCCAAATTGGATGAAGATGGTCGATCGAACGGATCAAACGAACTGAAAGCTTCGCACATGTGTAGCAAAATGACGTACGTTACAGAAGGAAATGAAGGAAACGAAGCCTTCTCATTGGTCAAAAATCGCGTGTACTATGACGTATCCTTCCATAAACGTGTTCATTGACTGCAGGATGACAAAAGCTTCCTTTGTAGCCGTTTCGAGTGCGGAAAAATATAGCAACACGTTTGGTACACGCGTACCTTCCGTAAGTAACGCATGGAAACGACCGACGCTGACCATCAAAATAGTCCCAAGAAATTGGTTAATACCAAAAGAAGAATAAAACTATGCAGTTGTATGAGTAAACTAATGAAAGGAAAAGTAATTTGAACCTTCTCTTCAACACATTTATGTATACATGTTTGGTTTCGATTTTTTTCCTCTGAGCAAGGGTGGTGGAAACGAGAGTAACGAACGCATAGGTCTTTTTTATTTCGGTAGAACTACCTCTGTTTTTATTTTGTGGCGACTTTCCACTGAAATATGACTAAATTAATAATTGAACTTGAATTATTTCACACAATCTATACTTTGTAAGGTGAATTTGCACAAGATAACAAGCATTCAAAAGTGGCGTCGCAAAATGTCCCATTTTTCGGCGCCATTTTTCCGCTTCGTACGAGTTTAATTATTTTTTTGTGAATCTCTGCAAAGCAAAACTATAAAAACTATTGGTCATAGCATTACAAAAACATTTAAAGAACCCATATAAATTTGAAATATATGCATGCTGACTGTGTTAGATAGTTTTATTCAAGTGTCTTTACCCAGACCCCCAGTTTTTGATAGTGTTAGGCAATATCGTGGACGTGCACATATATATGTATAAACATAAAAATGGCCAACAAACAAACAAGCTCTCTTGCAGTTTCTCTAATTTTTAACTTTATTCTGCCTCCTTCAGGAGTTGATTAAGAATTTAACTTGTGTCATACATACACACACACATTTTTGCTGCATGCTTACATGCGTGTGTATTTTGCAGAGGTCTGATATATGCATACATGTGTGTGTATTTTACAGACAGAGGATGGCTACATGCATACATGTGTGTGTATTTTACAGACATATAATGGCTTCATGCATACATGTGTGTGTATTTTACAGACAGAGGATGGCTGCATGCATACATGTGTGTGTATTTTACAGACAGAGGATGGCTACATGCATATGTGTGTGTATTTTACAGAGGATGGCTGCATGCATACATGTGTGTGTATTTTACAGACAGGATGGCTGCATGCATACATGTGTGTGTATTTTACAGACAGAAGATGGCTGCATGCATACATGTGTGTGTATTTTACAGACAGAGGATGGCTGCATGCATACATGTGTGAGTATTTTACAGACAGAGGATGGCTGCATGCATACATGTGTGTGTATTTTACAGACAGAGGATGGCTGCATGCATACTTGTGTGTGTATTTTACAGACAGAGGTATACTACATGCGGGCGGTGGGTGAGGACCCGAGAAAGGACGTAGCGGACATCAAACAGCAGTTTCCTGCCCTGGCTGCCGACGTCTCCATCCCAGAGTTCTTTCCCCCTGAACGTTTCTTCTCCAGCGTTTTCCGCATCTCCTCTCCTGACCTGCATCTTTGGACGCACTATGATGTGAGTTGTGAAACCATAACAACTTCATTTTTTCTCATGACAACATCTCTCCTGACCTGCATCTTTGGACGCACTATGATGTGAGTAGTGAAAATATGACGACTTCTGTTTTTTTCATTACAACATCTCTCCTGATCTGCGTCTTTGGACGCACTACGATGTGAGTCGCCAGCTTTTGAAAATGTGTTACCATGCACTGAAAAACACAGCCAAAATGTAGCAAAATTGACAAAATGAGGTGTTTCAACCACAATATTATTTGTTCATTCATGCATATTCCTGAAGAAACTGCATAGTTCAAGGAGGAAATCTTGGATGCTATACAATGATGTAAACTCGTGAAAATCTACACATGACTTTGTGCACCAATGACTTTACTGGAAGTGTTCTTTTTTTTCATGCTTAAGCCTTGTCTTCCATTCACAGTCACATATAACAATTTCCTTGTTATCTGAATTCTGTCTCCATTTTAGATAAGGATTCCACAGATTCATTCAAACATGGCGTTGGCAAACACTAATTACTAAACATGACAATTCTCCGAGGCTGGGGTGGGGTAGCAAATTAAAGAGAAAAGTTTTGCAGACAGTACGGTTTTTTCCTAAGGGCAGCCTTGAAGTTTTCATTTCTGGTGAAATTCTCCAGATAATACAGGTGTGTGTAGGTGTGTGTGTGTGTGTGTGTGTGTGTGTGTGTGTGTGTGTGTGTGCATATGTGTGTAATTATGGTGTAGGAATCTTGTGGAGACTGGGAAGAAAAATGGAGAGTGTTGGTTATGATTTGAGTAAATATTATAATTTTATTTTATTGTTGTGAAATGAAGATTTAGAGATATCTGTGCCTTGTTTCCTTCTGAATCGTGCAGTCAGGGTGACTTTTGAATAGGCAGTTTTGTTGTTGTTTGTTTGTTTGTTTTGAATAGGAAGTTGTTTGTGTTTTTTTAATGGGTTTTTAAAAAGTAGGCAGTGTTTTCTGCACTAATACACTGAATGCCATGTTGATCTGTGCTGTGTTTCCTGTAAAACAGCATTGTTTGATGCTGTTTTAATTACACAGAAAAACTAGTTGTCTATTTTATTAAATAAACAAACAAGAAAATGAAAAGATAAATGAATACATCTCTTTAAGTTGATTTTGGAATAATTGCATTGGTTTTCTTACAACAACAATTGGACTTTGAACAGCATTTTATTCTTTTAGTTATCAGATTGATTATTTAGAAGAAAAAAGCTTAAATGCTTGTAAGTCTCAGTTCAATGATAGCTTTGTCTTGGGTTTTGTTGTTATTAACTACAATGTAGCACTGTTTAAATTGATAATTTAGCTGTTGAAATCACAGGTGATGGACAATCTACTGATCCAAGTCCTCGGCCATAAGCGAGTCATCATGTTCAGCCCTCAAGAAGTGGAGAATCTCTACCTGAAGGGTAAGCAAACGAGGGAGGAAGGAGGGAGAGAGAAAGAGAGGGAGGGAGGGAGGAAGGGAGGGAGAGAGAAAGAGAGGGAGGGAGGGAGGGAGAAATAGAGAGGGAGGGAGGGAGGGAGGGAGGGAGAAATAGGGAGGGTGGGAGAAATAGGGAGGGAGGGAGAAATAGGGAGGGAGGGATGGAGGGAGGAGAGGGGGGAGGGGCAGGGTAGAGAGAGAGAAAGAACTAATGCTGTTGGTGACTGTTTCAGCAGAGGGATAGCGCTGAACTGCCCTAGTCCTAGATTGGAACCTCATGTGGATGAATCATCATTCTACACTGCCCTCAAGAAGTGGAGAATCTCTACCTGAAGGGTAAGCAAATGAGAGAGGGAGGGAGGGAGGGATAGGGAGGGAGGGAGGGAGGGAGGGAGGGAGGGAGGGAGGGAGGGAGGGAGGGAGGGAGGGAGGGAGGGAGGGAGGGAGGGAGGGAGGGAGGGAGAAATAGGGGAGGGAGGGAGAAATAGGGAGGGAGGGAGAAATAGGGAGGGAGGGAGAAATAGGGAGGGAGGGAGAAATAGGGAGGGAGGGAGAAATAGGGAGGGAGGGAGAAATAGGGAGGGAGGGAGAAATAGGGAGGGAGGGAGAAATAGGGAGGGTGGGAGAAATAGGGAGGGAGGGAGGGAGGGAGGGAGGGAGGGAGGGAGGGAGAAATAGGGAGGGAGGGAGAAATAGGGAGGGTGGGAGAAATAGGGAGGGAGGGAGAAATAGGGAAGGAGGGAGAAATAGGGAGGGTGGGAGAAATAGGGAGGGAGGGAGAAATAGGGAGGGAGGGAGAAATAGGGGAGGGAGAGACGAGGAATAGAGGGAGGGTGGGAGAAATAGGGAGGGAGGGAGGGAGGGAGGGAGGGAGGGAGGGAGGGAGGGAGGGAGGGAGGGAGGGAGAAATAGGGAGGGAGGGAGAAATAGGGAGGGAGGGAGAAATAGGGAGGGAGGGAGAAATAGGGAGGGTGGGAGAAATAGGGAGGGAGGGAGAAATAGGGAGGGTGGGAGAAATAGGGAGGGAGGAGAAATAGGGAGGGAGGGAGAAATAGGGAGGGAGAAATAGGGAGGGAGGGAGAAATAGGGAGGGAGGGAGAAATAGGGAGGGTGGGAGAAATAGGGAGGGTGGGAGAAATAGGGAGGGAGGGAGAAATAGGGAGGGAGGGAGAAATAGGGAGGGTGGAAGAAATAGGGAGGGTGGGAGAAATAGGGAGGGTGGGAGAAATAGGGAGGGAGGGAGAAATAGGGAGGGAGGGAGAAATAGGGAGGGAGGGAGAAATAGGGAGGGAGGGAGAAATAGGGAGGGAGGGAGAAATAGGGAGGGAGGGAGAAATAGGGAGGGAGGGAGAAATAGGGAGGGTGGGAGAAATAGGGAGGGAGGGAGAAATAGGGAGGGAGGGAGAAATAGGGAGGGTGGGAGAAATAGGGAGGGAGGGAGAAATAGGGAGGGAGGGAGAAATAGGGAGGGTGGGAGAAATAGGGAGGGTGGGAGAAATAGGGAGGGAGGGAGAAATAGGGAGGGTGGGAGAAATAGGGAGGGAGGGAGAAATAGGGAGGAGGGAGAAATAGGGTGGGAGGGAGAAATAGGGAGGGTGGGAGAAATAGGGAGGGTGGGAGAAATAGGGAGGGAGGGAGAAATTGGGAGGGAGGGAGAAATAGGGAGGGAGGGAGAAATAGGGAGGGAGGGAGAAATAGGGAGGGTGGGAGAAATAGGGAGGGTGGGAGAAATAGGGAGGGTGGGAGAAATAGGGAGGGAGGGAGAAATAGGGAAATAGGGAGGGAGGGAGGGAGAAGGAGGGAGGGAGGGAGAAATAGGGACGGAGGGAGAAATAGGGAGGGTGGGAGAAATAGGGAGGGAGGGAGAAATAGGGAGGGAGGGAGAAATAGGGAGGGAGGGAGAAATAGGGAGGGAGGGAGAAATAGGGAGGGAGGGAGAAAGAGGGAGGGAGAAATAGGGAGGGAGGGAGGGAGAAATACGGAGGGATATAGAAATAGGGAGGGAGGGAGAAATAGGGAGGGAGGGAGAAATAGGGAGGGAGGGAGAAATAGGGAGGGAGAATAGGGAGGGAGGGAGAAATAGGGAGGGTGGGAGAAATAGGGAGGGAGGGAGAAATAGGGAGGGAGGGAGGGAGGGAGAAATAGGGAGGGTGGGAGAAATAGGGAGGGAGGGAGAAATAGGGAGGGAGGGAGAAATAGGGAGGGAGGGAGAAATAGGGAGGGTGGGAGAAATAGGGAGGGTGGGAGAAATAGGGAGGGAGGGAGAAATAGGGAGGGAGGGAGAAATAGGGAGGGTGGGAGAAATAGGGAGGGAGGGAGAAATAGGGAGGGTGGGAGAAATAGGGAGGGAGGGAGAAATAGGGAGGGAGGGAGAAATAGGGAGGGAGAGAGAGAGGGAGGGAGGGATGGAGGGAGGGAGAGAGAGAGAGTAAGAAATAATGTTGTTGGCGACTGCTCCAGCAGAGGGATAGCACTGAACTGCCCTAGTCAATAGAGCAGAATCTGAAGTAGATTAGAGCCTCATGTGGATGAATCATCATTCTACACTGCTAGTACCTTGACCTGAACCACTTGGTCTAGGGACAGCTGATGGAACAGAGTGATTTGACAGTTGAGGTGCACTGCCAGTGCTGTTTTGAAAAGAATTATGACATTTCTGCGTATACATATTTATACATGTATAAACATCAAAATGGCCAACAAACAAACAAGCTCTCTTGCAGCTTCTCTAATTTTCAACTTTATTCTGCGTTCTTCAGGAGTTGAATGAGAATTTCACTTGTGTCGTACATGTATACACACACACATTTTTGCTGCATGCTTACATGTGTGTGTATTTTACAGAGGTCTGCTATATGCATACATGTGTGTGTATTTTACAGAGGTCTGCTATGTGCATACATGTGTGTGTATTTTACAGAGGTCTGCTACATGCATACATGTGTGTGTATTTTACAGAGGTCTGCTATATGCATACATGTGTGTGTATTTTACAGAGGTCTGCTACATGCATACATGTGTGTGTATTTTACAGAGGTCTGCTACATGCATACATGTGTGTGTTTTTTGCAGAGGTCTGCTACATGCATACATGTGTGTGTATTTTACAGACAGAGGGTGTGAGTTGCATCCTTGGGGGTGTATAGCTCACATTGCCTCCCTTGCCAAGGAGTAAAACGTGTCACTGTGCACTTCACAGCGATGACTAGGGCTGAAATTCCCTACAAGTATTTCCTCAATAGAGGACAGAAACAAAGACTATCATTGGTGGTGGTGTCATCATCATCATCATCATTGTTGTTTTTATTATTATTACTACTATTACTATAATTATTGTTTATACTGTTGTGATGATAATGTTGACAATGATGATGACGATGATGATGCTGGTGGTGGTGGTGGTGGTTGGTGGTGGTGGTGGTGGTTGTGGTGGTGGTGGTGGTGATGTTGATGATGATGATAAAGATAAACAGAAGAATTGTACTGGTGCATGATATATTTTGCAGGAGACAAGTCCGAGGTTTTGGATGTGGACTTTCCAGACCTGGAGAAGTTTCCCAAATTTGCCCTGGCACAGCGCTATGAAGGGGAACTGCAACCAGGAGATGTTCTCTTCATTCCAGGTGAGCGGTGTCGCGGTTGGGGTAGGTGAAAGGTGGCTCGATCCCCAACCGGACAGTTAAAAAAATAAAATAAGGGAAATTCCTTCCTCAGACACTAATCACATTTAAAGACAATGACGCCACAAATCAAATCCGACTTAAAACAAATCGACTCAATTACTCATAAACATCTTTCAAACAAAACTCACTAACAGAACATACAAATGAAAAAGAAAGAAGAAAAGAAAACAGTTACAAATTAAAAACCTGTAAAAATTGCTCAGCAGGCTTAACTATAGTACTTCGTACAATTCTCTTTATCAATCCATCTCCATCTCTTAACTGAAAACACTACGCAACATTACAATGGACTGCACGGATGGAGCCACATGGCCCATCAGCCCCCGTAGGCCATGCAAGGCCATCGGGCTCGAAAATCACCAGAACAGTCCAGAGCAAACACTAACCAAGCCACGGTGAACCCAGGCACTCGCCTCTCAAGAAACGCGCAGAGAGACGCGGTGGGTCAATTCTTACCCCGAACCCACAGGGGAAACATTACTCATAAGAACTCTTTATAAAAACACGCCCACGCCGGGCTTACATATAATCAAGCTCTTAGTTTATCATCCTTTCAATCCCATTTTTCCATCTTTTTCCTCCTCTTTTATAAGTGATGCGGAACGTTAACAATCCAATCATGCACACAAAAAATGCTCTGCACGAGCCACTGCAGAACCAATACACAAAAAGCATGTGCAAAACGTTCTGAAATATGCGTAGTCAGCAAGTGCTGACCATGCAAAACACTTAAAGGTGCAATATGGCAAGGTGAACTTAAAGTACCACCACATGCCACAGGGAGGTCGGAACCAAGGAGGTCAAAAGAAAAGATACAAGGACAACCTCAAGGCAAATATCAAATGGGCAAACCTCCAACCACAGAACCTTGAGGCCACTGCTGCTGACAGCACCCTCTGGCGTGCCACGACCCAAAAAGCTGCAAGAGCTTTTGAAGATGACCGCCGTTGTCCTCTTCAAGCTGCACGAGCAAGGCGACACAGAGCTGCTTCGGCCTCTGTCCAGACCGGTGTTCCTTGCCCCACCTGCAGCCGCCTGTGTGCCTTGGAGTTTGGACTTCGGAGCCATATGATCATCCACAGATGACGGCTCAGTGAGTCGTCTTCCTCGACACCCGAGAGACAACCAAGAAGAGGCAGAAGGTCTGAGCAGCCTGCCTGGAGGCTTCAGGAAACTTGCTGCCCATGGTCTGCGTGTCATTGACCCAGTTTGTCTGCACGAGTGATGATTTGTCACCATGGTTTACAGCCACGGTTGACCATTGTGCGCGCTGTGTGTTGCTTTGCTGCTTTACACCATATCATGTTGAGTCATGCTGAATAAGTTACAGTCACGTGAGAACTTAAGACAAATTTTTCTGTCTTCATACCTTGCTGTACACAAGTAGGGTGACACAAAAAAAAGTATCATCACCAAAATTCGAACAACTTTTGAAATTGTACTCAGATCAACACAAAACTTTGGTGACATTAGGTCAAGTCTATGTAGCAGACAGTCCTAAAGTTTCACATCTGTACTTCAAAAACTCTCTGTGTCACTGGCGATCCAAAATGTGCTCCAAGTGTGCTCCCTGGTGCTGCGAACACACTTGGATCCGTTGTGCAAAGTTCGCCTCTCGCACTCCTCCCTTGGGATCGCTCTTATGGCTGCTGTGATTGCTGCCTTCAGGTCTGGGATGGTCTGGGGTTGTTTACATACACCCTGTCCTGTATCCCCACAGATAAAAATCTGGGGGGTTCAAGCCCGGTGAATGCGGCGACCACTCTGGGTCACATCGGCGGCTGATCAGTCGGTCAGGGAAACACTGCCATAGCAGGTGTAAGCTTTTGTTTAATCTGTATTCTGTAAGGATACAAGTGGAGTTCTGAGATCAAAATTCTCCTCACGGACTCCCGGTTGATTCCAAGATCTTGACTTCGACGACGCACAGACTTGTTTGGGCTGCGGGCAACAGAGTCTCTGACTGCAGCAACGTTGGGTGGTGTCCTTGATGATTTTGGTCGTCCAGAGTATGATTGTCAGTTAGTGTCTTTACCATTTACGTTTAGCACAGTCCCATGGGTTCTGAACTTGTTGACCCAACTGTAGATCATCCTGTGGAGAGGAAATTCCCGACATCCGAACCGTTGTCTGAATTGCAGCTGAGCTTCAGCCGAAAATATGCCTCAACTATAAATGTCTTTTGCTCAGTGGTCCAAGGCATCTCAAAGTTCCACTTTGGTACACTAACAGAGCAAGGCTTCTTCTTGATGAATCTAAAAAAAGTAAAAGAATTGATTGAATATTTCAAAAGTTATTCAAGTTTAGGTGATGATACTTTTTTTTGTGTCACCCTGTACATTCAAATCTGATATCTTCTGAACTTATTTTCTAACACGTGTATTTTGGTAATGATAATTTTCAAGGCATTTCCTCTTTCAGCTCTTTGGTTCCACCACGTCCAAAGTCGAGAGTTCAGCGTGGCGGTCAACGTGTTCTGGCACCATCTGGAGGTGGACATGTATGACACAAAAGACAAGTACGGCAACAGAGACCTGAAAGTGGCAGCCAGAGCAGCGCAGTCGGTGGACAAAGCCTTGAAGACTCTGGAGGAACTGCCACCTGTCTACAGGGATTTCTACGCCCGGCGCCTTGTGTCCAGGATTGAGGAGAAGGCTTTCCTGAAGGAGGGGCAGCCAGACCATCAGGCTCCCAGACTCCCAGAGTTGTGACTGAGGGTGTGACTTCCCCTGGTGGCCTGCTTGGCTTTATTTTACATTGTGATTTTAATTAGTTGGGGTTTCTTTAGCTTGTGGTGCTTAATTAAACACATGTGATGAAAAGAGTGGTTCTGGATGTGTGTGTTTGAATACATGCATGTGTGTATGGTGTGCGTGTGTGTGTGTGTGTGTGCATGTATGTTTTTGTGTGTGTGTGTGTGTAAGCATGCAGCTTTGCATATACAGTAAAACCTCTATTTTACGACCCTCTCTTAAACGACTTCCTCTTGATTGCGACTTGAAAACATTTAATGGATGTATTTTCCTATCAAAGTGACCTCTCTTAAACGACTTCCTCCAAAACGCAACTTGCGATTGTCAATCTTCGGCATTTTAACGACTTTTTGACCTAGATTTCCCCAAACTGCAGTCCCTTTAGCGGCACATGCAACTGCAGTTACTGTCCATTCCAAAACGACAGCTTTTGCGAGTGCTGTTATGCACACTTAGTGCAGTAGGAGTTACTTCATGTTCTGTAAGGATTGTCTGCCGTCCAGTGACGTCTCCCAAGACCAAGCGATTTGTGGTCAAGGGGCAGACAACTTGCATGCATTATGGAATAACGCTTTCGTCCGTAAGAGAAATGTTAAGCTTCGTCACACAAGTTTCGCTCTGCATGAGATAACTGTCTGAAATTTCCAGCCATCGCGGGTTCAACAGTTTGAGTCTCATACCCATAGGTAAAAATAGTATCAACTTGCAGCGCGCAAGCTGCCATGCTAGTGACTGAGGCTGCTACTGGCTGCCTGGTTTTTGATTTTGCTACGATTGTATCTGCATCGGTTTACAGGTGGCCAGGAGGCAGAGGCTACTCCAATGGCAGCATTAACAGTGACCATAGTGGTCTGGCTAAAGTTAAAATTAGGTTGAAGTTAGGTCAGTTTTCCTGTTGGCCATTCAATTAGCTTGGAGTTGGGGTTAAAAAAGAACGGAACGATCAAGTAAACAGTTCAGTGATCGTTACAGCAAGACCATCTATTAGTATATATTTCAACAAAAAATCCCTTAAAGACATTAATCAAGTAAGGTGCCCTTGAAACAGCTGGAAATTTCACAACCTAAATTGAACCTATGTAAGTCACCCAATCAGTTATGTCATATGCAAGTAGCAGTTGCATACATGTACATTATATCGTGCAATATGTCAGCCTTTTCAAAGTTCCTTTATCTCCTGTATTCTGCTCATGCATGTATGGTTTTTAAAAGTAGAATAGGAGGTCTAGCTTACTCCAAGTTAACAGTTAAAAGATGTATTGTGCATGTATTGCACTGTGTTTTATGTTGGCATTATTCATATATATAATACATTATGTTCATTTTATTCATTTCTCCTTACCTCCATTTTACGACTCTCTCCAAATTACGACCTGATTGAGTAGGTTTTTCAAAGGTGGCAAAATAGAGGTTTTACTGTACACGCATCTGGGCATGAGAGACCTCAGCGACACTGGATAGCTGCATGATCAGTGGAGTTCCTTCCAGTGCCCACAGAACTGCAATGCACAATGAATACTTCACTTCACTTCTTCACTTGTCCCGTAGTCTGGACGACTGTTGGGGCACCACAGATGATCTGGCAACCAGTTCTCTCCATTCCTCTCGCCTCTTGGACTGTCTCAAGGCTTCGCTGAGCCTCATCCTTGTCCACTCTGAGACGTTGTCCTCCCATCTTTTCCTTTGTCTGCCTCTCCTCCTCCCTCCTTTTACTATGCCTTGTAGCACAGTCTTGGCAAGCCCTGACGATCGTGAGACGTGCCCATACCACTTTAGTTTGCGTCTTTTCAAAGTGGTCAGTAGTTCTTCATGGGGCCCGATGGCTTGCCTAATTTAATGAATACACATGCAAGTAAATGGAAGTTTGGATTTAGATCTGATTTTGCCACATTTGCACCTTTCCCCGTTAATAGCTTTGAAATGAAATCATATCCCTCTTTTTTGGAAGGGGTGGAGCTCTGCGCAACACCAACGAGGAATGAAGTCCTAAGTTTTCCTGTCATTTAACTGCAGTGAGAAATACTTGTAACCCAATGTTAATGACCTGAGTAATGTGAGAGAGTTTTCTTGTGTGTGTGTGTGTGTGTGTGTGTGTGTGTGCATGTGAGTGTGTGCGTGCGTGTGTGTGTGTGTGCACGCCTGTGTGTGTGTGCATGTGTGTGTTTGTGTGTGTGTGTGCATGTGTGTGTGTGTGTGTGTGTGTGTGTGTGTGTGTGTGTGTGTGTGTGTGAGACCACTGATGAAAAAGACGACAAAAACTCAACAACCAAGATCACTATATTTCTCCATTGTTCCATCTCTCTGTATAATATTAATTGAAAATCACTATTTTTCAGAGTTGCAACTTTCAGTGACACAGGAAACCTTATAGTCCTGAGGCCAAGCAGCTCTATCGTTCAAAAGCGTCGGATAGTTGTTCATACCAAAAAATATTTGTTCTTATGGGTTAAGGGAATATTCTTTGTTGATATTTTGTACAGTCTAACTTTCAAATGAATCTAAATAACGTATGATAATTAAAAGAAGTTGGAAAAAAACAATGAAAAACGTCTACCAGATTTGGAGTTGCGTCCCTTGCATACGGGTCATAGCCAGCCCAGACACAGACGTGTTCTTTCTCGCTATGTCGTGTCGGTACAGCATCAACAGCACATGCACCCTGCTGTTGCAGACTTCCAGCACCTGTATCTATGACATGACGAAAGCAAGGGCAATTTTCAGCGAGAAAGAATGCAAAGCATTGCTAGGTCTCCATTGCTTCACTGGCTGTGACAGTGTCAGCTCCTTCAGAGGGAAAGGGAAGAAGAAAGCAATCAACCTTCTATTTTTAAAAAACTCACTTCATCGCAACCTTTGCTGCACTGGGCACAAGCTGGAGTCCACCCGACCAACTCTGTGCAGCTCTCGAAGAGTTCACATGTCAACTGTATGGAAGTGAGTGCCAGGACAACATCAACAAAGTGAGGCATGACATGCTAAAGAAGATGAAGGGAGAGATGACACTGCCACCAAGTCAAGATGCCTTGATTCTTCACACTAGAAGAGCATGCTACCAAGCAGCGTTGTGGAGGAAGTGCTGCATTCACAACGTGAACGCCCCGGCACCGGATCAACATGGCTGGCTGTTGAAGGACGGCAGTCTGGCGGTTAAATGGATCTCTCAGCCTGCAATTCCGCCTGCTGTTGCTGACTTTGTAAAGTGTGGCTGCAAAACAGGCTGCTCGGGAAACCGATGCAGCTGCCACCGCAACTCTCTGCAATGCACACAACTGTGTGCATGTGTTGGGTGTGTGAACAAACAGTCGGTGTTGGTGGAGGAAGACATGCACAACACAAGTGACACTGACAGTAGTGGTTCTTACACTGAAATGTATTTTGAAGGAGACATTGATTCCATTGATTCAGACTGGGAATGATTTCAACAGTATTGTGTTTGTGTGGAGATTGTGCAACCAAGAGATGTGCAGAAGGATTAGGTGGTGGTGTGTGCACATTGCTACGCATGTTGACTATCAAGGGAGGCAACTCAAATGATTTGAGTAAAACAAGTTTTTTATTCTTAATTAATTGCTTACTAATTGCAGACGCTACTGACTTCGCACGCCCGGGGAGTTATGTCAAAGATCCGGCCGCGTAAAAGCATGCAAAATATTAATTAGATTAAACACTAATCGAAAATAGTCACATTAGGCTGTTTTAACGTATACATTCTGCATAAAACCCACAGAAGATAAGAAAACAAACCTTACCTAGGTGGCTAGCAGACGAACGCAATCGAATCGAGCAATGTTTAAACGGACTATAGGCTCACGCACATGCGCAGAAGCATCCATTTCAATGAACCAAATATTTCGATTTCACAACGCCTGCTACAAAAAACAAAGCCAAAACACCCTCATTATTGCAGCAAATCATTTTATTACACATTACACCGTAAATGTATTCACAAAAGTAATCGGAACGCATCAGAAACGCGTCGACAAACAAGCAGTTTTACATGTCTCTAAGCGGTGTGATTACTTCCCCATAGTTCTTGCCGCTTGGGGCGCAACGTGTCTCGATCCTCGCAACAATGAGCTAATGAACTATCTTTGTGTAACCTATTATCTTTGCCTACAATGTCTCTTTCGTTACCCCCTGTGGGTTTGGGGTAAGAATTGACCCACTGCGTCTCCCTACGCGATGTAACAGGCGAAGAACTAGGGGACACCGTGACTTCATTTGCGTTTACTCTAAAATGTTCTAGTGATTTTCGTGCTTACTGGCCTTAAATCGCCTACAAAGGCTGATAGGCCATAAAACGCCAACCAACCATTTCTTTCGTTATTTGGGGGGGGTTAAAATTCCCCTTTCGAAAAAAAGTTCGGGAGAAGGGACTCGTCTGACACATGTTGACACTGACCTACTATGTGCCGACTAGGTAGGCTAGGCAACGCATTCTGCTCGCTCTGGGCAGCCCTGTCGTTGCTAGGCAACGCATTCTGCTCGCCCTGGGCAGCCCTGTCGTTGCTAGGCAACGCATTCTGCTCGCTCTGGGCAGCCCTGTCGTTGCTAGGCAACGCATTCTGCTCGCTCTGGGCAGCCCTGTCGTTGCTAGGCAACGCATTCTGCTCGCCCTGGGCAGCCCTGTCGTTGCTAGGCAACGCATTTTGCTCGCTCTGGGCAGCCCTGCCGTTGCTAGGCAACGCATTCTGCTCGCCCTGGGCAGCCCTGTCGTTGCTAGGCAAAGCATTCTGCTCGCCCTGGGCAGCCCTGTCGTTGCTAGGCAACGCATTCTGCTCGCCCTGGGCAGCCCTGTCGTTGCTAGGCAACGCATTCTGCTCGCCCTGGGCAGCCCTGTCGTTGCTAGGCAACGCATTCTGCTCGCCCTGGGCAGCCCTGTCGTTGCTAGGCAACGCATTCTGCTCGTCCTGGGCAGCCCTGTCGTTGCTAGGCAACGCATTCTGCTCGCCCTGGGCAGCCCTGTCGTTGCTAGGCAACACATTCTGCTCGCCCTGGGCAGCCCTGTCGTTGCTAGGCAACACATTCTGCTCGCCCTGGGCAGCCCTGTCGTTGCTAGGCAACGCATTCTGCTCGCCCTGGGCAGCCCTGTCGTTGCTAGGCAACACATTCTGCTCGCCCTGGGCAGCCCTGTCGTTGCTAGGCAACGCATTCTGCTCGCCCTGGGCAGCCCTGTCGTTGCTAGGCAACACATTCTGCTCGCCCTGGGCAGCCCTGTCGTTGCTAGGCAACGCATTCTGCTCGCCCTGGGCAGCCCTGTCGTTGCTAGGCAACGCATTCTGCTCGCCCTGGGCAGCCCTGTCGTTGCTAGGCAACACATTCTGCTCGCCCTGGGCAGCCCTGTCGTTGCTAGGCAACACATTCTGCTCGCCCTGGGCAGCCCTGTCGTTGCTAGGCAACGCATTCTGCTCGCCCTGGGCAGCCCTGTCGTTGACATTGGACCCTTGACCCCAGTATCTCGAGATAAAGGTGGGGTTTTATATAGCGATGCGTAACGCTGAAATGGTCGAAGTCGGAAACATTCGCAGACACTGTAACCGAGGTACTCTGTCCGGGCGGACAGAGTACCCCAGTTTAAAATCTCGGCATTTGAACGAGAACGAGACCGCACCCGCCACTCCGCCTGACTGACTTCGCACACCCGGGGAGTTATGCTAAGATCCGGCCGCGTTAATGTATCTGCGTTTTGTGACAAACATCTTGCTCGGCGGAACTGTACTCCATGCACCTTAACGGTCCGCGTGATTCAGGTGTTATCTTAAGCTAAACGACGTTTATTGGCGCTGCTGAAATGGTCGAAGTCGGAAACATTCGGAACGCCGTTTAGCTTAAGATTACACCCGAATAACGAGGACCGTTAAGGTGCATGGAGTGCAGTACCCCCGAGCAAGACATTTGTCACAAAACGCAGATACATTAACGCGGCCGGATCTTAGCATAACTCCCCGGGCGTGCGAAGTCAGTCAGGCAGAGTGGCGGGTGCGGTCTGAGATGAGCCCAATCATCGGTATGTCACGTGACTGTAAGGCCAAGATTTCAAACTGGGGTACTCTGCCCTCCCAAACAGAGTACCTCGGGTACAGTGTCTGCTCGGACAGAGTACCTCGGGTACAGTGTCTGCTCGGACAGAGTACCTCGGGTACAGTGTCCGCGAATGTTTCCGACTTCGACCATTTCTCGTGTTTGGGACTCAAGCCGCCCGACACGTGACACCCTGTTCTCTGCGACCCTGGATCCATTGGTCACTGGCGCCTGACAACAAACACATTGACAGACACACAAGACGCCCAGTCGGTACCAGCACCAGCTCCGCAGAAATGTTCCTTAGACGGGCCACACTGGTGGACTTGTCCGAGGAGAGGGGTGTCGGAGAGCGAAGCTAGCAGGCCATGGCATCTGTTATTGCGTTTTTTGCGATTAGTAGTTCCCCACCCACCCCCACCCTGAATCTTCATATGCTGTTGTCATTCTGCGTGTGAATTACACTTTACAGCCAATTTTTAAAATCCAGATCGGTTGGCAAACAGATGCTGTGGCCCGCCAAATTCCCACACACACCCCTGTTCCAGGGCGTGGCCGGTTCTCCGAAACTTATATCGACAAGGGACGTAGAGTGAGTAATAGTTATAATGGCAATCAAATAGGCACTGAAAAAATTGAACGCTATTTTTGGACTACAAAGTCACACCTTACATACCGCTAGCGCAGCTAAAGCTAAGTATCACGTGACCAAACTATATTGCGTCTCCAGGCCTGTGCTCAGTCCTGTATAGAGGAAGTCTGTTCAAACTGTTCCAAAACGGCCTTTGACCCTTCCCCCAGTCGAATCTGCTTGGCCCGTAGTGACCCCTTGTCTGGAATACAGGTAAGCACAACTTAGGAAGTAGACGCAGTGATTTTCCAACAAAACTTTTTGTTGTTGTAATCATTGCTTTGCAGGATATTAGTTTACACATTCTGTGTGTGGCCGCCATCACGCTGCGGGTTGGGGGTAAGAATTGACCCACCGCGTCTCCCTACGTGATTCGTAAGAGGCGAATAACTTTTTTTAACCATTTCCTGTGGATACCCCGTTTTGATCGAGGAGAATGTTCCACAATTTCCCTGGTGTTATTACTCCTAGGTGGGGAGGAGCTATGCGAGTTAAGCATCTTGCTCAAGGATGCAAGCTCTGGGATCCCCTCGCAGCTTCGAACGCTGTACCCTACTGGCCATAAGTCGACTGTAGGTCCCAGCGTGCTAACCACTCAGCCACAGAGCCCTCACTACGGACATCGTGAGTTGAATTGCTCTTACTTTAAACTGCTCTAATGATTTTTGTGCTTAGTGGCCTACAGAGGTTGATAGGCCGTAAAACACCATTCATCCATACGTCTGACCGCCATTTTAACACATTCTTTGCCAACACTGAAGGGATACTATGCGAGTAATGGTTACCACTTGATATCGTATCTCTTTAGTCAATCTCCACACCCATGACTGCTGAATTAATAAATAGTATTATGTTATGAAGATTCTGGATCATACGGGAGACTCGCGGCACGGTTGATTTTTGTATATCGGTCAGGTCATTGCCCTGACCCGCGACCGAGTTAGGCAAAAATTGTCTTGTTGTGTCACGTGACGTTAGTTGATTTTCAGCTCGAACTTTTAGAGTGTGTGCTGCCTCATTCACGAAAGATCTGGAACCTGGGGTTATGTATATAAGGAGCGACAAAGCGAGAGAGAGACAAGAGACACGATTGACATGAGTCAGACACGAGCAGCAGATACGACAGAGTTAAGGTGAGAGCTTAACTTTGTAAGGAGGAGTCCTCTGCGACACTGTGCGCAGAGTGAAGCTGCTACGAGTACAACGATTACGGTGTGCTGATTTTCACCACTGTGTAGCGATCAGTGCGTGAATAAAGTGTATCGAAAACGACCACCAGCGTTTGTCACTTCGATTTCCCAGCGCAAGCTAGGAGAGAACGAGAGAAGAGTGCAACAATTACTCCATCATTGCAAAAAGTACTTCTAATCACCCTGTTTTCATACTCCCAGGTATATCCCGGAGAAAATTCCGTGAGTGGTCAGAGATGATATTGCTAGTAGGGGCCGGTGTTTCTGGGCTGTATGCAGGTGCGGATCGGGTCATGGGATCAGGCGTTAGAAATGCAGTGTCCAAAAGTCGAACAAAGCCGGACATTTCCCGCCTCGTGCAGTGCTTGGTGCACCCTGACGGCAGAAGTAGTCCTAGAGCATGCACATGACGAGGAGTCCAAGGAGCGGGTGATTGTACCGTCTCGGAGTTGGTACCGATGACGCAGCCCAGAACAGAATCGAGGTTTCAGAATCAGCTCAGCGAGGTTTCTAAACGACAGGCGAGCAAGTCTCAGAGTCAGGGTACTTTAATTGGAGCCAGAGGCGTACGTGTTGCTAAATCAGCCTCACCGAGTGAAAGCGCCTCATTTGATACTGACGCCTCACCAAGAGTGGTTCAGAGCAACATAGTGGTGATGATGACGATGACGACGACGATGAATAAAGTAATGGTTTTTGTTTTATGCCTGACTAAAGCTTGTTAGTTGAAAATTTGCATTTGTACTCGCCCTATGCGTTTTGAAGGTGACATCTCACTTCAGGCTTGTTCAGGAGGCGCAGCGCTGCAAAGCGCTGCACAGCGCTGCATGTGATTCACTCCTGAACAACAATTTTGTGGCGTGATTCACTCAGCGCTGAGCAGCGCTCTGCATCACCGATCCGAGGTGATTCAGACGATTTTGAATCATTTTCAAAATGGCGTCTTCGATCCCGCACTGGCCGTCGATGCGTAAAATAACCCTCAGAAACATCATTTTGGGACTGGAACGGGCTTTATTTGCGCGAGTAAAGGCAAGTAAGGATGACACAGTAGTGGACTTTATTCATGCAGAATACATTAAAACGTGCATAAACGATGTCTGTGGCAAAGAAAACACTTTATTAGCGTCTATCAACACAACATGAGGCGCAGAAGATTTACCTCCCCTTTAACAAGTGAAGCGCTGCACAAAATCTGTAGGTGTTTAGGATAGGCAAAGAGGGCTCAATTGCCAACACGAAGCGCTCATGCAGCGCTTTATACTCCTGAATAAGCCTTTCGATACTGTCTCCGACTGTCGCACATCGGTCACGTGCTATAAGGCCGGTTTGATTGAGAATGGCATTGTCCCGCCCACGTACTCCGTCTGAATTAATGTTCCTGAAATCTGTGCATGTCTGCGGAAGTTTTTCACCTAAACAAAGGAGCAATACGTTGCCAACACGGCCATGCTGGCTATTTAAACAATCTGCTTGCAAAATGTTGTTCTGACAGAGAGTTAACAAAAAAAGCAGTAGGCCTGTAACATGCAAAATGCCACCGTGCAAAAATGTTGCGGAAATTAAAACAGAGTTATCTCCCGGGCAAAAAATTCGACATCACAAAAGAGACGGCAAAAGCATATGAGATTTGCGACAGATTTGCTTCTGTACGAGCCGTTTTTGCAACCAAAAATAAGAAGAGAATATTCTGCACATTATGTAGCTTGCAAAAAATTTGCTTTCGCAAAAGACGGCGAAGGCATAAGCGATTTACCTCCCTTGTTGGTATTTGCTAAAAATAGTACAATCAGCTGATCTGCTTTTGCAGATGGATTGTTTAAATTCATCATACAAATACGTTGCATGCCATGGTACAGCATGAGCTTGTAATAATATTTTTAAACCCCTGCATTCAGGTAGTTTCAACGTTTGTTGTGATTGAACCGGCGTCATCGTCGGAGAATTCATGCTCGCTGTTTTGTTTGGGATGAAACAGTCGCACGAATTAATTCGTTAAGAGAAGCAGTATCATCGGCAGCATGAACAGTGGTTGTGATAACGTGAATTACCATTTGATGCAGCACTAAAAGGACATTAGTTTTAGAGGAGGTACATGGTGGTGATATGGTGGTAATAGTAGTAGTATAGG
>JAWQFJ010000391.1:2500-45000 GCA_034096865.1 Theodoxus fluviatilis
GTGGTGGTTTAGTGAAGGACTTAAGTAGTGACTTGGTGAGTCAGTAGGGGTTTAATGAAGGACTTAAGTAGTGGCTTGGGTAGTCAGTGGTGGTTTAGAGATGGACAAATCTGATTTCAAACCCGAACAGATAGAGCTCGTTACCCTCGTCAGGCAGTCCGTCTAGGAGAGGGAAACTCTGATGTAAAACCTACGACCGAAGGACCTCACTGACACCGTCCCAGCTTGCTAGGCCATGGCAGACGAACCTCGGGTGTAAAGGGTGGGTCCGGTACTGCGCACACCGAACTACCTTAAAACTCCACTGCACAGGCTCAAACGACACGTTCACGTCCACGTCCACTCCTTTTCACAAGTCCTGTAGCGATGGGAAAGGGGCGAAACGGCAGGTGAAGATGACACTGGAAGCCGCAGTTCCAATCCTGCATGCAGGCGGTACAGGATATTGGTCGTCCGATGTCGACCCGGAGACGACGACATCGCCCGGCAGCACCCTGAATGACCAAGCAGCTCTGTTTAGGGCCAGCACTGCTTGCTCCACCTAGAGGGGCCTAGAAAAGGTGGCCTAATAAAAGCTCGTCTCCATCCCACCCAGTTGGCTTGCCGCGGTCAACGGGCATCTTATTTGCGGTCGAACCACAACGAAAGAATTGAAAACAAAAACCACCAGTCCCGCCAGAGGACTACAACTTGCATGCTGGAACATCAGAACTATGCTTGATAAAACTGACAGCAATCGCCCAGAGCGTCGCTCAGCTCTCATCGCTCACGAACTGGCAAGATTGAACATTGACATTGCTGCTCTCAGCGAAGTACGCCTTGCAGAGGAAGGCAGTCTCCAAGAGCACACGACGGGCTACACACTATACTGGTCAGGCAAACCTGCAGCAGATAAACGCCTCTGAGGCGTCGGCTTCATGGTTAAGAACTCCATTGCCTCCAGGCTTGAACACCTGCCGATCGGTCATTCGGAGCGCATTATCTGCATGCGCCTCCCGCTACAGAAGCAGCAGCATGTCACGCTATTTAGCTTGAACGCCCCAACACTTCAAGCCGACCCAGCGGAGAAAGACAAGTTCTACGCAGACTTGCAAAGCATTGTCCAGAACACCCCTGCCAAAGATAAAATCCTCCTCCTCGGCGATTTCAACGCCCGAGTCGGTCGGGACTCTGAAGCCTGCAGAGGGGCCCTGGGGAAGCACGGCATTGGCCCTGTACAAGAACAAAGGCGAGAAGTCGGACTGCTCAAACTACCGGGGGATCACCCTGCTCTCCATCGCCGGAAAGTTCCTCGCGAGAACCCTGTATAACAGAATGGCCCTCACCATCGCCCAGGACCATCTCCCAGAGAGCCAATGTGGATTTAGGGCCAACAGGAGCACCACGGACATGGTGTTTGTCCTCCGCCAGCTCCAAGAGAAATGCCGTGAACAAAACAAAGGCCTCTACATCACCTTTGACGATCTGACTAAGGCCTTCGACACCGTGAACAGACAGGGAATGTGGCTTATTCTTGAAAGGCTCGGCTGCCCCCCAAAGTCCTGAACATCATCATGCAGCTACATAAGGACCAGCACGGACAAGTCAGACTGAACAGTGACCTGTCAGAGCCCTTCCCCATTGTCAATGGCGTGAAGCAGGGCTGTGTCCTGGCACCGACCCTCTTCTCCATCTACTTCAGCATGGTGCTCAATCAGGCAATGGACGCCCTTGATGATGGGGACGCGGTGTATGTCAGATACAGGCCAGATGGCAACCTGTTTGACCTCAGGCGCCTGAGAGCCCGCACCAAGACTACAAACCAGGCGATCAGAGACCTCCTCTTCGCAGACGATGCCGCCTTCGTCGCACACTCTGAGAGAGCCTTGCAACAAGTCACATCCTGCTTCGCAGAGGCTGCCCAGCTCTTCGGACTGGAAGTCAGCCTAAAGAAGACGGAGGTCCTCCACCAACCTGCCCCCCGAGAAGCGTCTCACCCTCTTCACATCTACATTGGGGAGACCGAACTACGCTCTGTCAGCCAGTTCACATACCTACCTAGGGCTGCACCATCACGGCAGATGCCAAGATAGACAAGGAAGTGGACAGCAGAATAGCCAAGGCCAGCAGAGCCTTTGGCAGGTTGTATAAGAGAGTGTGGAGCAACAAACACCTCAGAAAGGACACAAAAATCAGTGTATACAGAGCGGTTGTCCTTACCACACTCCTGTATGGCTCAGAATCCTGGGTCCTGTACCACCGACACCTGAGGCTCTTGGAACGCTTCCACCAACGCAGTATTCGTACGATCCTGGAGATACACTAGAGCGACTACATCACAAATGTGGAAGTTTTGGAACGGTCTCAACTCACCAGCATAGAGACCATGCTTTTGAGATCTCAGCTGCGCTGGGCAGGCCATGTTTCCAGATTGGAAAACCACCGCCTGCCCAAAGTAGCACTATTTGGTGAGCTTTCCACTGGTCGACGTGACAAAGGGGGCCCGAAAAAGTTACAAAGACTCTCTCAAGAAAAGCCTCACCTCCTGCAACATCGATCCCCGACAGTGGACATCCATCGCTGCTGACAGAGATGCCTGGTGCCACACCATCAATAAAGCCACGGCAGTGTTGGAGAGCTCCCGCAGGGACACACTGAAGGAGAAGGGCCATAGGAGAAAAAACCCGAGAGGGCGTCATGCTAGACCCTGGCCGGATCTTCCCCTGCGGCCGCTGTGGTCGGGCTTGCCGGTCCCGCATCGGCCTCTACAGCCATCAACGTGTCTTCGGTGGACGTGGACAGCAGCATCGACTCATCTTCGTTCGCGAAGCAACGCCATAGATAGAGTGAAGGACTTAAGAAGTGACTTGGGTAGTCAGTGGTGGCTTAGTGAAGGACTGAAGTAGTGACTTGCGTAGTCAGAGGTGGTTTAGTGAAGGACTTAAGTAGTGACTTGGGTAGTTAGTAGTGGTTTAGTGAAGGACTTAAGTAGTGACTTGGGTAGTCAGTGGTGGTTTAGTGAAGGACTTAAGTAGTGACTTGGGTAGTCAGTGGTGGTTTAGTGAAGGACTTAAGTAGTGACTTGGGTAGTCAGTAGTGGTTTAGTGAAGGACTTAAGTAGTGACTTGGGTAGTCAGTAGTGGTTTAGTGAAGGACTTAAGTAGTGACTTGGGTAGTCAGTGGTGGTTTAGTGAAGGACTTAAGTAGTGACTTGCGTAGTCAGTGGTGGTTTAATGAAGGACTAAAGTAGTAGTGACTTGAGTAATCAGTGGTGGTTTAGTGAAGAACTTAAGTAGTGACTTGGGTAGTCAGTGGAGGTTTAGTGAAGGACTTAAGTAGTGACTTGGGTAGTCAGTGGTGGTTTAGTGAAGGACTTAAATAGTGATTTGGGTAGTCTTTGGTGGTTTATGTAGGACTTAAGTAGTGACTTGGGTAGTCAGTAGTGGTTTAGTGAAGGACTTAAGTAGTGACTTGGGTAGTCAGTAGTGGTTTAATGAAGGTCTTAAGTAATGACTTGAGTAGTCAGTAGTAGATGCATAAAGTAAGTAACCCTTCAACGATCATTGATGTTTTAAAGAAAGAGAGGTTTAAGTAGTGAGTTCAATAAGGATTCTATGAGTTCAGTACGGGAATAATGAAGAACTTTACTAGTTACCTCAATTGTCATTAGTGGTTTATCGATGGACACAAGAAGTTATCCAAGTGCTGTGTGGACTCAGGCACTTCTGCAACAAGTTTGGGGCTTGCTTTGATTGCAGTGGAGATCACTTCCCCAAATCTGACCTTGCCACTGATAAGGAACACTGCCAGCGAGGATGAAGAGGAGGAACAGTACCAGATTCTTGTGCGCATCTTCGACGTTCTGCAGGACTACAGCGAGGTTCCCCTAAACATTACGGTGAGTACGAGGAGCTGATTGGGATGGGGAAGCTGAGGGATGGCGGAAATGGAGGAGGAGGAAGGAAGGAAGAAAGGAAGGAAGGAAGGGAGGAGGAAGGAAGGAAGGAAGGAAGGGAGGGAGGGAGGGAGGAAGGGAGGGAGGAAGGAATGGAGGAAGGAAGGGAGGAAGGAAGGAAGGAAGACGAAAGGAAGGAAGGAAGGAAGGAAGGAAGGTTTACGGCCCCGAAATTTACTGAAGTAGGCATGAGTAGAAGCAAATGAAATCACGATTTCTCTGCTTATTCGCTTCTTATGTAGCCCGTGCTATTACAAAGGGCCGAACACAACCTTCCTCAATCCGCTCCGAACAACAACTATGTTCCTTTTTCTTTCAAATGTTCTTTACTTTAATCATTTATACATTAAAACGATGAATGGTTCGCACTCACCTAGCACTCACAAAAGCAGGACACAACCTTCCTCGATCAGCTCCACACGACCACTGCGTGTCAGGGGACAGGGGGTACGGGGGAAGCGTGCCCTTAGCAGTAGATTGTGGCTCTGAATTGGGAGAGGGTACCTCCGCGTCCATTTGCTGGTCTGCACGCTGTCTTGGAGGGGTACGAGTCCGTGGTGCATCGTAACCACTTGCGTCCTGTACTGAAGTGCCCGAAGCACGCCCTGGGTCGATCTGCCACAGCCCATTCCGCAAATCGTCACATGTACTGCCTCTGGGCTGTGGGCTTGCTGCTTGGCTTCGCGGTTTGAACACTGGAGCGCCAGGATTCAGGGCACCTTTGGCAGAAGCAGCTCCGTTCTTAAGTGTGGCAGAAGGAGCGCCAGACCCAGCTGCCCGAGTTCTGCCAGCGACTTGACCTATCGTAGAGTCTGCTGGTATGAAGGGTAGAGCATCACAGGGTAACAACATGTTTCTGTGGAGTACTCGGGTCTTGGTTCTACATCCAGTCTCTGGCTTCACCTCAAACACTGGGGCGTCGCTTTCCATTCTGCGGACCACTACATGGACGATGTCCTCCCAGAACGAGCGTAATTTGCCCGGTCCTCCTCGCTGCGTCAAATTTCTCACCAGAACCCGATCTCCAGGGCGGAGGTCAACAGCCCGTACCTTCTTGTTGTACTGTTTCTCGTTCTGCTCTGCTTCCACTCTGGCGTACTCGCCAGCTTTTGCATACGCTTCTTTTAGGGCCTTGGTGAACGTTTCCGCGTATGCTGACATTCTTGATGGTTGAGCCTCTTCCTGGTTTTTCAGTCCAAAGATGAGATCCACTGGGAGCGAGGAGTGCGGCCAAACAGCAAAAAGAATGGTGCAAATCCATTGGCGTCGTTTTTCATGCAGTTATATGCATGGACTATTTTGTTGACGTGCAGATGCCAGCGACTCTTTTGGTCCTTCTCCAGTGTCCTCAGCATCGACAGCAAGGTACGGTTAAACCGCTCTACTTGTCCATTTCCCTGCGGATGGTAAGGCGTGGTGCGAGAGGACGCAACGCCGCAGAGCTGGTGTAGTTCTTGAAGCAGCTTGTTTTCGAATTCCCCCCCTTGGTCATGATGTATCCGTGCCGGGAGACCAAAGCGGGGAATGAAGTCGTTAAACAGCTTTTCTGCCACTGTCTTTGCTGCTTTGTTTTTCGTGGGGTACGCCTGAGCAAATCTCGTAAAGTGATCCACAACGACCAAGATATACTCGTAGCCGCCGCTACTCCTCTTCAAGTGTAGGAAGTCGATTGATACGAGTTTCATGGGTGACGTGGTGGTGATACTTTGCATCGGCGCTCGAATGTGACGTGCTGGTGGCTTGTCTTTGATGCAACGGCATCTCTTTGTCACATAGCGCTCAATCTCCGACGCCATAAACGGCCAATAGAAGCGTTGCTGTATCAGCTCCGTTGTTTTCTCCACTCCCATGTGGCCCATGTCATTATGGAGTTGTGATGGGGTGGCATAAGGCATGATGGTAGCAGGGCGCAGGTATGAGACAAATCGTACTTGCTTTCCACAACTTTATTCATCCATGGGTACAGGAGCCCCTGGCTGGTCCGAGGCCTGATGATAATGGCCTGGACCAACCCAAGACCATGGTCACAGTGATCTCTCCCCCAGATGGTATGGGGTCTCTCAAGAGACTGGTGGTGAACGCCTCTGTAGAGACTGCTGGTGAGCTCTCTCCCGACCTGCCGACAGCCCCTCCTTATCAAAGCAACGCGCGGACCCCAGGGGAGCCAGGCTTGAAATCAGCAGTGGTGGATTTCAGCCTGTCTTGGGGTTGTGCTTTCCTAGTGATATAAAAAGGCTCATTGCTGCCTTATACTTACTCGAAATTATTCAAACCAAGTGTTGCCTTGATAGGCATAACAAAGTCAATCGAATGAATATTGCACCATTGCAATCAGATGCCTTAATTTAGAGAACTTATCAAATTTGTCTCTAGATTCTAACAATTTGTGAATAGCCGCGCGAACGATAGAGGGGAGCTGTCCGAGGTCACATGTCAAGTTCAATTAACAAACAGATAAGGGGAGGCGCACTGGGACCCTCCCAGGCTGATAAGATACATAGTAAGCAGGTCTTACAACATATATATAGAACATGGCCGTCTGAGACGCAGGATACATGATACAGGGATACAGGAAGGGGGGAGAGGGGAAACATGCTGACAGTGCTTGGCTTGGGCCAGCGCTTTGACAAGGCAAAAGGGAGGAGGGGGAGGAGAGAGAGAGGGCGAGAGAGAGAGAGAGAGAGAGAGAGAGAAGAGAGAAGAGAGAGAGAGAGGAGAGAGAGAGAGAGAGAGAGAGAGAGAGAGAGTAAAACTTTGGGCTTCACTTCACCCGGCCACATATCCCGCCAATCTAACAGTACTTCGCCCTCGAAGTACAAGAAAAACAATGTCTAGTCAATCTGGTTCGTTCAGATGATTACAAGTAGTCATTCAACATAGAAAACATCATAGCATCCGAACTTGATACAACAGGTTGGGTCAGACATCTTGAAGCGGTCTTAACCCTTCAGCAAGTGTCATCAACCTGACATAAAACATACACAACTTGTGCCTCAAAAACAAGCTAGAAGCGGTCTGAACCCTTCAACTAGATGTAAGAAGCCACAGGTTAAACACTAAATATTGGTGCTACACTCAACAGTAACACCCCGCAATGCTCTGACCGCATTACGAATTCCACCGTAATAAGACCAATTACGGTGCCACCGCAATGGGCATTCTGCCATTGCGAACCATAACAAAAATAGACAAAGACATAAGTCCGGGATGCATTGGAACAAGAAATACCAGGCGTGAGGTTACATTCCATGAACATGACCTTGGGTGGTATTTGACCTGAATCCACAAGGCTGTCCATCCCAAAATACAACACGCACAACAATGAGACAGTACAGTCAGAATGACCACTTACAATCAAAATATGAACCAATTTTCACACCACAATGGTAACATTTCATTACAAATACGATATCCTGAATATATCAAGTGATAAGTATATTACTTCTAAAGCAACTTTAACAGAAAACTTGTATTACACTGTACATTTTTTTTTTCCTTTCATTTTTTTCCATTTTTATGGAGGGCACCTGTTACGGAGATTGCAAGCAAAAAGTCGGTACTCACCGATTGTCCAAAATAGATCCATTTGACAGAATACACTAGTGTCTCTGACCGACCCTGGATTGGCAGTTACAGTCCAAAGCCTTTCCAGCGAGACGAAGAGACCGTCTTGGAGCAGGTACAGGACGGGGGAGGGTCTGCACTGGACTGTCTGAGGATGATGACACGCTTGTAGATCCAGATGGCGAGTCAGACCTTATGATGGTAATCCCCCGACCTGCTGCTGATGATGCTCGGGGTAATGACCCCAAGAATATCCCTGGTGACTCCGACTCTTCTTTGTCTGGTGTTGCAATAGTTGTCTTCACTGCCGGCTCCAAAAGGTGAAAGTTTTCGCCCGCCAGCCGCAGATCCCGCCTGTTCACCACACGTTCCGGGCCGCCGGTCACGGGCTGGATGGTATAGACGTGAAGGCTGGAGTCGCGGCGGGCGGTGACCCGAAAGAGATCAGGTCTCCAAATGTCCTGAATCTTGTTGCGCCCTGGCACACGATTCCGTATGTATACATAGTCCCCGATGGCCAAGCGATGGTCTGCTGCTCCCACATCTGCTCTACGGGTCCGCTGCTGTGCAGCCTGCAGCAGCTGCTGGTATGCCCGCCGATGAGCATCAAGGAGGCGCTGACGATGCTGACGGACCCAGTCTACTGCTCCGGAGGCTGTCGGCAGTGACTGGTCGAACAGGTTGTCCAGCGGTATGCGAGGTTCCTGACCGAAGAGCAGGAAATGCGGAGAAAAGCCGGTCGACGCATGTGGGGTGTTGTTGTAAGCTTGGACGACTTCTTGGATATGAAGAGGCCACTTTTTCTTCTGCTCTTGGTCCAGAGTCCTCAGCAGGTCGTGGAGGGTGCGGTTGAAGCGTTCACACTGACCATTGCCTTCGGGATGGTATGGGGTCGTGTGAGATTTGACGATGCCGTAGGCATTGCAGAGCTCCTTCACAAGACTGGATTCAAAATCACGGCCTTGATCGCTGTGAATTCGCTCTGGCACTCCAAACCGTTGGAACCACTCCCTGACAAGAACCCTTGCGACCGCCTGTGCCTCCTGGTTACGGGTGGGGATAGCTTGTGTGAATTGTGTGAAGACGTCCGTCATAACCAGGACATTCTCGCGACCGTCAGCAGCGGGTTCCATCCTAGTGAAATCGATGGCTAAGATCTGCAGTGGGCGGCTGGCCAGAACTGGAGTTGACGTCGTCTTCACTGCATGGTGACGTCCCAGGATACAGCGGTTACAGTTGCCGATGTAGTAACGGACATCATCAAACATGCCGGGCCAGTAGACTCGAGGGCGCAGAAGCTGCATTGTTCGTTCGAAGCCCTGGTGACCCATGCTGTCGTGTGCAGCGACCAGAGCATCAGGGCGCATCGAACTGGGGAGGACCAGCTGTTCCTTTGACCCATGAATAGGGTCTGTCATTCGGCGGTATAGGATGCCATCTCTGCATATCAGTCGGCGGTGTTGCTTCCAGAGAGTTCTCAGTTTTTGGTCCCTTCCTGGCTGTGGTCGGTCTGGCCAGGACTCAAGGACAGGTCGGATGACGGGGTCTTGTCGCTGTAATTGGCGAAGCTCCTCTGGTGGATGGCGAGGGGAGGGGATGTCCTGGGGTTGACCGGTGTTGCAGCCCCCTGAAGATATCACGGCTGCCGTGCCTTCTGCGTACTGATGGTCGCAGATCAGGAACTCCTGCACTGCCTCGGCAACCTCTGCAGGTATAGGTGTCGCCGCTGGGAGTCGGGAAAGAGCGTCGGCGGGATTCGTCGCCCCTGGGCGGTACTTCACCTTGAAATTGAATTGGGCAAGTTGAGCTGCCCACCGTTGCTCAAGCGCTCCCATCTTGGCCGTTCGGAAGTGCACCAGTGGGTTGTTGTCTGTCCACACGACAAAATCAGCACCTACAAGGTAGTCCCGAAACTTTTCCGTAATGGCCCACTTCATAGCCAAAAACTCCAGCTTTAGACTACTGTAGAAAGCCTGATTCCTCTCCGTCGGACGCAGTCGACGACTGGCAAAGGCGATGACGCGCCGTCCTCCATCTTGCTTCTGGGAGAGAATGGCACCCAACCCCTCATGGCTGGCATCGGTTTCCAGGATGAAGGGTAGGGTGAAGTCCGCGTAGCCTAGTACTGGAGCTCCTGTCAGTTTGGTCTTCAGATTTTCGAAGGCAGCCTGGTGTGTGGCAGTCCATACAAAAGGAATTTTTCCTGCCTTTTTCTTGGGGCTCTTGTTACCTTCTTTGATCAGATCGTGTAGTGGGCCAGCAATTCGGGAGAAGCTCTTTACGAAGCGCCGATAGTACCCGGCGAATCCTAAAAAGCTGCGGAGCTCAGTAGAAGTTGTTGGGACGGGCCAGTTCTTCACTGCCTCAACCTTTCCTTGCTCGCAACTGATGCCATCAACCGAGACAGTGTGTCCCAGGTAGCTGACTTCCCGTCTCAGAAACTGGCACTTGTCGAGGCGGAGTTTAAGTCCCATCTGGCTGATTCTACCAAGTAGCTTGTCCAGATGTTCCAGGTGTTCTTCGAAGGTCTTGGAATACACCAGTAGGTCATCCAGGTAGACCAACAAGAACGAGAACAGGAAGTCACCCATGGTCTTGTGCATGAGGCGTTGGAAGGTCGCCGGAGCTGATGCCAACCCCATCGGCATCCTTGTATATTCAAAAAGACCAAAAGGTGTCACGAAGGCCGTTTTGTTCTGATCGGTCGGGTCCATGGCAATCTGGTGATAGCCACTTACCAAGTCCAAAGTGGAAAAATATTGCGCTCCGACGAGGGCGTCGAAGGATTCTTCAATCCTGGGCAAGGGGTACGCGTCTCCAACCGTCTTGGCATTGAGCCGTCTGTAATCGACGCAGAGCCGGATGTCGCCTGTCTTCTTCCGGACCAGGACCACTGGTGCCGCATAGGGGCTGTAACTCTCCGTGATGACACCTTGTTCCAGCAAACCGCTGAGGTGGTCCTGTACTTCCTGAAGGAGGTGCGGCGGAATGCGGCGGTAAGGTTGGGCCACAGGTACATCGTCTGTTGTCCTGATTCGGTGACGGACGACATCAGTGTATCCCAGGTCTCCACTTTCTTCCGCGAAGGCAGCAGCGTTCTTGATGAGAATTCGCTGCAGCTGTTCCCGCTGCCTTGCAGTTCCATCGAAGGTAGGACATGGAATTAACTTCTGTGGAGCCTGTTGCTTTGAGTCGGTGACCGTAGTGTCCATCACTATCTCGCTTGTGGTCGCAGTGAAGCTCACTTCTGCTCCTACACAGTCAGCTGCTTGAAGACTGGCCACTGGTGTTCCCTTGCGTAGAATGTAATTGTTATCCGACATGTTGGCCAGGCGAAGAAATCGTTGACTTGAATCAGCACTGACGAAAGTGGGTACGAGGATCAGGCCTCCAGGCAGTGGCTGGTCTGTCGGTGCTGCCACAAAGGGACCTTGTTGCTTCGTAGAGGTCACTTTTACGGTGATAAGAGAATGAGCAGGAACAAAAGTTCTGCTGGCTACTTTGGCGATGCCTCTAGTGCCATCGTCCCGTCGGATTTCCTGAATGGCAGCTTGCAGGATGTCAGGTAATCCGGTCGGGTCGCAGGTGCAGTTGGCCAAGACATTCATGCCCACCAGGGCTGGTAGACGTCGCTTTCTCTCCAACATGGTAGGCTCCGTTGGATCGTGGACGACAAGGAGTGGGATGTCGGAAAGCTTCTGACCAAAGATCTCGAGGTCGACCACCAGGATGCCCGAGTATGGTACCTCAGCGCCATTAGCAGCTCGCAGCCTCATATGCGATGAGAGCATGGTACCATTCCTCACGTTTTGCACCATCCAGGAGTGTGTCACCGTGGTCACCTCGCTGCCCGTGTCCAACAATGCTGGCACCTCCACTCCATTTAACTTGATCGTGGTTGTGGGGCACTTTCCTACCAGTCCTGCCAAACTGCGGCCCCCCGTTGCCTGGCTGCAGGCAACGGGGGTAACTAGTTTCCCTGCTGTTGTGCCTGGGGATAACGTGGCGAATCCCCAGAGAGTGCTTCCTGTGACGCTTCCCGTGCCGCCGAACGGTTTTGACGACAGTCGACACGCTTGTGCCCTAACTTGCCGCAGTGCCAGCAGCGTAAAGGGGCTCGTGTGCCTCGTGCATGGGCACGCTGGTCAGTGCGTGGATCAGGTGGACGGCTTGACGCCTGGAGCGACTGGAGCTGTTGGGTTAACAAGGCCAGCTGTTCCTTCACCTGAGAGAGCTCATCCCCGGAGGTAATGATGTGCTGTGTACAGGTGTGGTTCAGGTCGATGTCGTCCTCCCGCATCCATCGTTGAGCTTCGGATCTGATCTGCAAGAAGCTTGAGTCAGGGTGCTCCCTGAGGAAGCGGCGGAGGTCACGGCGAAGCGATGGGGAGTACAGGCCGGTCACAAACTGGTCCCGGAGGGCCTCGTCATCCAGGCATCCCTCTTTCCGCCTGTTTGCTCGCTGTGCAAGCAGTTGGAGGTGTTGAGCATACTCTATGATGCCTTCCGTGACCCCTTGGCTTCGGCGATGGAAGGTGCCAAGGAGCGTCGACATCCCACGATGATCGCCGAATGTCTCTTTCAAGATGATGATGATGTCGTTTGCTGTGCAGAGGTTCGGACGCCGGAGAATTTCTTGCCGTGCGCAGCCTGTTAATGCCTGCAGAATCCATTCTGTAGCGGCCCCATCTTCCATTGGACAGTTTCGTAGTACTCTTTCTGCCTCTTCGGAAAAAGACTCAATGTCTCCTTCCTCTCCCGAAAACATCGGCAGTCTGGGGGGTTGCATCAGGTACAGCCGCTCTGATTGCCGGGCAGATTTGCTGCCGCCTTGGTCACTGCTTGCCCTAGCAGACTGGGCAGGGGGGGCAGGCTGAGAGGGCATCAAGCAGGCTGTGGGGGCATGCTGTCCGCTGGCTGCTGTGGTGGAAAGAGACTCTCTGGCAGAAGGGTGGGGAGAGGCACCTGCAGGAAGAACAGGTGTCCTTGCAGCAGCAGCTGTGGCCAGTAGTTCTAAGGCTGAGGGGGCCGGTTGTTCCATCGCCAATGGTGATGTGAAGCTGGTCACACCGTCATCGAAACTGATGAGTTCGCTTTCCATTTCCTGTCAATCCTGCCGACGACGCCAGAATGTGGTGGAGCCAAGGTGATGTTGTGCCTGGTTGGTGATGCAGGCTCCTGGTCCGTTGATGTTCAAGACAGGGAGGAGGCAAACCCCTTTGGTTGATCTTTAACTTCCCGAGTTGTCGTTTTAGCGTCATTGCTGCTGAACTGTCAGTAGGTACCTCACTCGACTTCTTCTCTTTTGCCTTCAGGACTGGGCCTATGATGTCATCCTGCCTCTGTGCTGCCCGGAGTTTGGTTGGGCTGATGCCAGGAATGGTCGCAGATTCCGCGTCAGCGAGCGCGTCTGGGTTGCAGGAGAGTGAGCTGATGCAAGGCATTGTCCCCTCTTGTTGCAGCCGGCTCGCGCTCGCCACGGCCTGAAGCACAGTGGCATTCATTTTCTCCGAATGTACCTGTTCTAGTGGCCTGCGAGACAGTCCATCTGCGTCCCCATTTAGGCGGCCAGGCTTGTAGTGGACGTCAAAGTTGAAATCCGCCAACTCGGCGATCCATCGGTGTCTTGCTGCATCCAGGCGGGCAGTCGTGAAGGCGTAGGTCAACGGGTTGTTGTCGCTGAATACCGTGAAGTGTGGAGCATAGTAGAGGTAGTCTCGAAATCGCTTGGTTATAGCCCATTTAAGGGCTAAGAACTCCAGTTTTCCGGAATGGATATGATAGTTCTCTGCTGGTGTGAGACTCCGAGACCCGTATGCTATGACTGCCTGGCTACCATCCCTCTGTTGCTGGTATAAGACTGCCCCGAGCCCTTCTTGGGACGCGTCCACATGCAGCGAGAATTCTCTGGTGAAATCTGGGGAGGCCATCACGGGGTCTGACATCAGACAGTCGATGAGTTCGTTCAGCACGTTGGTATATTCCTCAGTCCAGGTGATTGGTGACCTCGGTGCCGCCTGCCCATTTTTCTTCATGTGGACTTGTCTCCCCTTTGCCTCCAGCAGCTGGAACAGAATTTTCGCCCGCCGGGAAAAGTCTTGGATGTATTTCCTGAAGTAGCCCAGGAATCCCAGTAAGCGTCTGACCTCGCCTATGGTTTTAGGACGTTGTTTCCTCCGAGCCTCCACTGCTTCTCTGTCAGACCCGTCCATCCTGTAGCCGTCGGCGGACACCACGTGACCCAGGAATTTGACCTCGTGGCGGAACAATCGGCACTTCGATGGTTTTAACTTTAGACCCTTCCTCTTTAGGAGCTGCAGAACCTTCTTCAGGTGTTGAGGTGCTGTTCGAATGCGACGCTGTAGACTAGGGCGTCGTCCATGTACGGGATGCAGCATTCATCGCGGACCTTCCTCAACGTTTCCTCCATGAAGCGCTGATATGTCGATGGTGCGCCTGGGAGCTCAAAGGGTATTCGTATCCATTCCCACAGCCCCCAGGGAGTGACGAACGCCGTTAAATGTCGAGCCTCCTCCTTCATGAAGCCTTGATGATAGGCTTTTCCTTGATCCAGCGTTGAAAACCAGGTCTTTCCGCCCAGGACGTTCAGCGAGTCTTGTATTCTAGGGATTGGGTGGATGTCTTTCATGGACTTTCCATTTAACTGTCGGTAGTCTATACAAAGGCGGAGGCTGCCATCCTTCTTCCTCACACACACCATGGGGCTGCTATACGAGCTTCTGGAAGGACGAATCCATCCTCTTCTTTTGAGGTCTTCGAGGTACGCTTTGACTTCTGCAAACATTGGCGGTGGGATGGAGATGTACGACTTCTGGACTGGAGCATTTTCCTTCAGCCTGATGTCCATCTCCAGCTCCTCCACACATCCCACATCATCATCATCCCTCATGAACGCGCCGCACTCTTCTCGCAGCACTCGCTGTACCTGACGCTTCTGTTCTTCACTGAGGGGAGCATCGCTGAGGTCAACCTCCGGATCCCAGTTTTCTTCGTCCTTCCTTGTATCGGCTTCGTCTACTCGAGTCAGCTGCGCAACAAGAGACATAATTTTTGACGACGTTTTGGCGAAGTATTTGTGCAGCAGTTCTGGTGAGGCGTTTTCCAGCAGAGGACCAATGGCATTGTAGCCGAGGATGGGTGTTGCGACGCTCTCCATGCCCGTGACCAAGAGGGACGATGACGTCTTTCGTTCCCAACGTCACTCTCACTGAAGCCCACCCAAGCATCGGAATGTTTGTGCCACTGGCCGACGCCACTTTCAAGTTCTTTCCTTGTTCGCCCCACTCTTCCAGTGGCCTAATTTGGACTCGGTGTGTGTTCTTCTGCAGCTATTTCTGGGAGACCAGGCTGACCTGTGCTACGGTGTCCCATAACAAGTCGTTCCTGAGGCCGTTGATTCTCCCACGCACCAAGCACCTTGCTCCTACTAGTTCCGCTAGTTTCTCCTTTTCGCCGTTTTGTTCTACAGAGATGCTTGAAAGGGAAATGAGGGATACCGTCCGTGAAGGGTCTTTATCACTCTGAGTCGCCGCTGCCCTTCTTAGCGGGACCTGTTCCCATTTCCCTGCCGCCCCTGGCATGTCTCCGATCGCTGACAATCACGTTGCAGGTGAGATTCGCTCCCACAACGCCAGCAATGAGTACAGCGTTGTTTCTTGTAACGTCTGCAGCTGTCGCATTTATACTTGTCATGGCTTGCCCTACCGACCTCCTGACCAGTTTTTGCTTTTAGTTGAGCTTCCAGCGCTTGGATTTTGGCATTGAGTCGGTCCAAAGTCTTCGTCGTTTTTTCTGGTCTCTCTTTCTTCTGTAGCTCTGTCTGATTAGAGGCGACGCGCTGCTGCTGTGCCCTGAGTGCGTCACAGTGTTTTGTTTCTCTTTCTTGCGATGACATCGTTAACGTGTTGATTTCCGCCATGATCTCGTGGTCAGTGGCATTTTCCTTTATCCGAGGTCTCACTGTGACTCTCAGTTCCACGTCAGCCAACCCCGTGACGAGAGCCTGGCGATAGGTAGAGTCAATGATGCTGTCAGGGTAGCTGGGTTCTATTGACTGTCTCGCCGCCAGCTTAATGCGCTCTCTTTTGTCCATAAGCCTCATCATGAAGGTTGTCGCCGTTTCATCCGTCATCTGTGACGCCTTTGTTAGAGAGGCGAAAAGTTCAGTGGCAGAGGGTTCTTTAAAATGTTGCTGAATAATGCGGCAGGATTCCCGCAGGTCGAGTTGAGCCACTTCCAAGTAGTGCCTCATAGGCAGGTCCGCTGGCATTGAGTTCACCAGCGCTTCCCTTATCTCGTGCTCAGATTAGCCTCGCCTGGAGGCTGATTCAATCTGTCTGTTGATGCTGGTGTAGCTCTTGAAATCTATTTTTAGCTCCTGGCGGACAGTGACGGAGATTGGCTTGTCTTGTCTAGGGGGTGTTTTCCTGTCACTCTTGTCTGCCATAACCAGTTTCTGAACACAGTGATCGTTGCTTGGTCCTCCGGGTCAGAGAGCTTCATGATCTTCTCTGTCAGCACCGCCGTCAGCTCATGATCGTTGAGAGCAGCAGCCCCCATGATCTCCATCAATGTAGAGACAGCGATCTTCATCTGATGCGATGCACGGCACGCCTCGGCCAGTACTTGCATCTGTGCGTCCTCCATCTTGTTGCAGGACAGTGGGACGAGCCCCCAAAATGTAGCTATTACAAAGGGCCGAACACAACCTTCCTCAATCCGCTCCGAACAACAACTATGTTCCTTTTTCTTTCAAATGTTCTTTACTTTAATCATTTATACATTAAGGCCAGACACGGCAGCTGTTTTAGACCAAAAAAGTGATTTTCGGATTTTTGCAGAATTTGCTTCCTCAACATCTAATCTATCGACTCCAACAATAACATATTGGTGTGGGATGTATAGCAGTGGAATAGTCTTGGTGTGGGACGTATTGCGGTGGGATAGTCTAGGTGTGGGATGTATAGTTGTGGGATACTCTTGGTGTGGGATGTATAGCAGTGGAATAGTCTTGGTGTGGGATGTATAGCAGTGGAATAGTCTTGGTGTGGGACGTATTGCGGTGGGATAGTCTAGGTGTGGGATGTATAGTTGTGGGATACTCTTGGTGTGGGATGTATAGCAGTGGAATAGTCTTGGTGTGGGATGTATAGCAGTGGAATAGTCTTGGTGTGGGATATATAGGATATTCTCATTAACGTACCCTGCAGGAGTTATCCTCGGCGCTCTCTGTCGAAAAACAATGCGTTAGGTAGAACCACCTAGTTCCGGTCGATTCTCGAAGCGGCTGCACTGAATACTAGATATTTGCTAGATCGCTCAAAGTACATATATGTGGGGGTGGAAAACAGTACTGTGTCATGTAAAGCTCGAATGAGTAGCAGCAGATAACTGTTTAGTTCTGGCTTGAATTGACAATTTCGTTTCCCTGTTCTGGCGAGGACCAAAAATTCACTATCATCGAGTCGAGTGATCAACTTGCCCGCACGGCGTAATGTATAGGCCTAACTCGTAAGATCGGGTCGATGATGACAAGAAAATGGCATTAAAACACACAAAAAGTTTCATTACAACTAAAATCACCTAAACTAAAAAGTTTGAGTACTAGCTGTAAGTATAAAAATGGTCAGTTATTAATATAACTGACCATTTTTACGCTTACAGCTAGTACTCAAACTTTACAACGCAAATAAAACACACCTGCGGGGAGTGTCGTGGTCTCGCATCAAAACTCAATGAGTCAATGCACGAGTGATCGTTTCACTATCTGATCCGACATGGTATTCCAGCAAACAAGCAACTACTGCAACTTCATGAAGTTATTGAAATCTCAAAGTGTGATGTCAGACATCGATTGACCGATCGAGTTCGACTGCAGCTGTCGGTTGCATTCTCGAACATTTCGTCTGTGTCATTTGCCATAACCATCGTGGCAAAATTATTGATGGAAAAGTTGTCAAGCTACATGGCATTCCAGCAAACAAGCAACTACTGCAACTTCATGAAGCTATTGAAATCTCAAAGTGTGATGTCAGACATCGATTGACCGATCGAGTTCGACTGCAGCTGCCGAATCAAACGTAAGCGCTGCTCCCAAGCTCGTTTAAGTTGATTGTGATCGTTTCGCTATCTGATCCGACAATAATTACTAAACATTGATATCAAAAGCACTATTAAAACTTTTGTGCGGGTGGTCTACCCCGCACAACTAAAATCTACGGTTAATATCATCTCCACAAGCCGAACTACGTGAAGTTATACGTTACGCCGAGTGCGCGCAAGTTGATAGTGAATTTTCGGTCCTCGCCAGACCAGGGAAACGAAATTGTCAATTCAAGCCAGAACTAAACAGTTATCTGCTGCTACTCATTCGAGCTTTACATGAAACATTATATCACAATAGCTCGATCGTCTGCTGGCGTAGTGACTATGGTTCGATCGCGTTCGTCTGCTAGCCAACTAAGTACGTACGGTGAGGTTTGTTTACTTATTTTCTGTGGGTTTTGTGCAGAAAGTATACGTTAAAACAGTCTAATATGACTATTTTCGATTAGCTTTTAATCTAATTAATCTTTTTGATTGCTTTAATGTCATCCTTTTGCCACGATCTAGCGATCATCCCATGAGCTTCTATTTTTACCAGTCTACCGGAACTAGTGGAAGTAAAGGGACAAAACTCTGGCTGAATTTCCGTTTCAGAAGTGAGAATGTCCTATAGGGACACCGTGACTTGATTAGCGTTTACTCTAAACTGTTCTTGTGATTTTCGTGCTAAATGGCCTTACATAGCCTAAAAAGGCTGATAGGCCGTAAAACACTATCCATCCATCCAAGCAACAGCTTCATTCCAGTGCCCACACTGCATGGACTCATCATATGCAGCTACACTAGGGCACATGCACTGATGAACGATGACTGGGGCGCGTTGCTTACCCTAGTATCTTGCAAGATCTTGCGAGGAATTAGACCGGTGTAAACATGATGCAATCAGATGTGAAGGCAGTCAAATGTTGACACATGTTGACACCGGCCTTTGCCTCGCGCGACTTGGCGTCTATGCAACACGGCCCTGCACTGCGCATGACATTATCGAGACCGCGTGGTCAACCGAAGACGAAGATTCTCCACCAACTCGATGGCGATGCTGCGGCATGGCCGCTTGAAGCATTTTAAAATCGCACTGTGCAGTGTACCTTCACTGTCCTCACAGGTACGCAGATACGCATATTTTACTCCTTCAAGTGCATGGGAGAGGCAGAGCGAGCACATTGCAAACGCCTTACTTTCCTAGCGATGCTAATCCTGATCGAGGCGCGTTCAACCCTCTCTCGGGAGGCTTACATTTCACCTGCAACGTCGTTCTGAACGTCCAGAATCCAAGCAAAAGAGCGAGAGGGAGAAGGTTTCGCACCCGTCTAGTTTTACTCAAGCGCCCTCGAACGCAGTTTCAGCTATAGCTTCCCTCGGCGAGCATCTACCCAGAACACTGCACACTATTTAAATTGGACAAACAGATAAACAAAAATCTACAAGCAATGAAGACCTAACTAACAGGAACGTTTCGCAGGTTAATCAGAAAAGAGTCATGCTGACGGCTAAATCCAACGTGAGGGTCCATACATCCATTCGGGTTAAACTTCCACAGGTGGGCCACACTAGTGGACTAGTCCGAGAAAAGGGGTGCGGGAAAAACAGCGAAGATGTCGTAACACACAAGCTGACGGGCTATATATGTACAGCATCGGACTGGCTGCGTTTTTACGTAGGTGGTTATGCCCAAAAATGCCCATGTAAAAACGCAACCAATCAAATGCTGTGGCCTGTCAACTTGTGCGTTACGTCATCTTTGCTGTCTTTTCTGCACCCCTCTCCTCGGACGAGTTCATTAGTGAGGCCCGCCTGCGAAAGTCTAACCGAAAAGATTTACATGCGATACAGGTGCATACTGGAACAACGTACAACAGAAACCACCAAATATGCATCCATTCTGAACACAGAGATATAGTATCTCTGAAACAGGTTGGTCACGTGACTTCGGCCCCACATTCCAATGATTTTACCAATCAAAATTCAACATGATCAAAAGACCATTGAAAGTAAAAAGAGACGATTCTATTTCACTCCAATTATTTATCCCGATAGATAAACACAAATTTGGTGTTCTAATAAAACTAATCTATGAGATTTTCAGGAAATCATTTGAGAACTACTTTTAGCGCGAACATCGTCGATAAGGTTGCAAACTGCCTTCAGCACGTGCGCTTGTCTTTGGAACTAGTCAGTATAAACGCATCGAAAAGGATTCCTATGGCTCCGGGCTGGTTTCGTGAATCTATGGTTATACTCTCGCAAGTAAATGCTTTCTGGCCGGAACCTGTGGTCTAACTGCCTTCACACTGTTTGACAAGCTGCTGAGTCCACACTTTGATCATTCGTGTATCGACTGATCTAGAAGTAGAAGGAAGATTTTACTCACTGTTGTCTCTGTGTTGAACGTTGATCGAGTCGAAGTTTCTTCCGTCCGATTCCGAAGTTCGATATCATCGGAGAGCTCAGAAGCAGTTTTTCTAAGTTTAATCCTTCTAAGCATACATTTAATTAATGATTCCTCATCAGTAAAAGCACTCAGCGGGTTTCTGGGCGTATCGTACTATCGGTCCAAACAATTATCATTATGCAGACGGGATTGGTTGCCTTACTCGCACAATGAAGTATAATTGTTGCTGCTGTATTCAAAGTCCTTATAATTAGTAGAGTTCACAATGTTACACTCTTGTGATTCGAATTTTACCGCATACAAGTTTTACATTTATGGGAAATCGATGTTTAGAAAATGAACTGACGGAAAGATGGCTGCCAGTATCGAGTGTATCACAACAAGCGGAGGAATACACTCAACGATGTGAAATGCCATTCAGCGTGGCTGAGACTCAGTGTTGAATGGTGGTATGCATGTTATGGAAGAATTAAGGCTATCACGTGACCAACCTGTTGCTGAGACTATATGCACTAGAGTCTCAGCCACGCTGAATGATACGCATCGTCTCATTCCTTCATCGTGCCAATAGTGGAGAGCTTCTCTCGGTACATTCGCATGACGTGTGTGTGTATATGTATGTGTGTGTGTGTGTGTGTATGTATATGTGTGTGTGTGTACGTGTGTGTGTGTGTGTGTGTGTGTGTGAATAATCGACTGTCTGCCTGTCCGTCCGTCCATCTGTCTTTCCACACTTTCCCTTGAATGGCCGTTCTTCTGTCTGTGCGCCTGTCTGTGTATCTTCCTATTTGTTCCTCTCCCTTTCTCTCTCTCTCTCTCTCTCTCTCTCTCTCTCTGAAACAGCAGACAGTCCACACAGAAAAGAAAACACTTTCCTGAAGAAATTGAGATTCAAATTGGATGTATTGTATTGAATATTGGAAGGCCACATTACGAGAGAAAGTTTTTTCCTTAACAAATACAAATACAACCATGGACTGAAAGTATACCTCAGTGATTTGGACAAACTGTCTTCGGGGGACCAATGCGTGCGGGTTCATCTGGGTTTTCAGGAATCATCTGTTCATCAATGCCCATAATAATGAGCTATTTAGATTACTGTCCCCTACCTATACTAATGAGATTGACGGAGTGGAAGTGCATTTCCTACTTAAAATCCAGCTTACGAAGATATTCAAATGAAGTCCTTTCCTTATTGTTTTGTTTTGGGCTGACCAAAGGATGAATGAAGTTTGATGATGTGTTTAAACGATTACGAAAGAGTCAGATCTGTGATTTCTGATCTACCTAGTGCTTTTAATAGGAACAGTTTTACCCCCAAGAACTTGTAGTAATGGCTTGTCAGTCGAGTCCTTGTTTTGGGCCAACAATATAGATTTCGTTCATTCTCTCTCTCTTTCTCTCCTCCCTCCTACCCCCTCTCTCTCTCTCTGGAAAGGCAGCCATGATACAAATGGTTTTATCTATTGACAGACTGAATGGTGACCCTGACCCGAGAAACCACATTACGTCTACGCGGCTACCCAATTAGGCCTACTGCCCGATTTTCAGTGTAGGGAGGCCAATAGTCTTCTGTCAATAATCTGTGTTGGCAAAAGCCTATTCCATGTCATTCTAATCCACTAGAGACTGCGCCTGATTCCAGGTATGGTATTGAGATTGAATAGGCTTGTTCAGAAGAACTCAGCGCTGCATGAGCGCTTCATGTTGGCAATTGAGCGCTTCATGCCACTCCTGAACGCCCCAGATTTTGTGCAGCGCTTCACTTGTTAAAGGGGAGGTAAATCTTCTGCGCCCCATGTTGTGTTGATAGACGCGAAGAAAGTATTTTCTTTGCCACAGACATCGTTTATGCACGTTTACATGTATTCAGCATGAATAAAATCCACTACTGTGTCATCCTTACTTGCCATTACTTGCACATACAGAGCGCTTGGGGCAAATAAAGCCCGTTCCAGTCCCAAAATGATGTTTCTGAGGGTTATTTTACGCGTCGACAGCCAGTGCGGGATCGAAGACGCCATTTTGAAATGATGCAAAATCATCCTGCTGCACGTCGGATTGGTGATTCACAGCGCTGCTCAGCGCTGAGTGAAGCACGCCCCAAATTGGCCGTTCAGGAGTGAATCACGTGCAGCGCTGAGTAAGCGCTTTGAAGCACTGCGCCTTCTGAACTCCCCTCAGGAGTGGCATGAAGCGCTCAATTGCCAACATGAAGCGCTCAATCAGCGCTGAGTACTTCTGAACAAGCCTTCGGATTGGTGATGCAGAGCTCTGCTCAGCGCTAAGTGAAGCACGCCCCAAATTGGCCGTTCAGGAGTGAATCATGCAGCGCTGAGCAGCGCTTTGAATCGCTGCGCGTCCTGAACGAGCCTATTATCTAACGGGACCGCCATGCAGCTTCGGCAGTTTTGTCGCGATTTGTCATTGCATGGCCCTGTAGCGTGGAAAATAGTAACCCGTGGAAAACAGTACCCGGAAGTCATCGCAGAGTTATCTGCGAGGGACGTACTGAGAATTCCACTCTAAAAAGAGACGGCACCCGCCACTCCGCCTGACTGACTTGGCACGCCCGGGGAGTTATGCTAAGATCCGGCCGCGTAAATATATCTGCGTTTTGTGACAAACGTCTTTCTCGGCGGTACTGTACTCCATGCACCGTAACGGTGCGCGTGATTCGGGTGTAATCTTAAGCTAAACGACGTTTATTGGCGCTGCGGAAATGGTCGAAGTCGGAAACATTCGGAACGTCGTTTAGCTTAAGGATTACACCCGAATCACGCGCACCGTTAAGGTGCATGGAGTACAGTACCGCCGAGCAAGACGTTTGTCACAAAACGCAGATATATTTACGCGGCCGGATCTTAGCATAACTCCCCGGGCGTGCCAAGTCAGTCAACGGTCGCGTTTTATAAAACCAGACTACAAACAGACTACAGGGAGGTGACTCCCATATTATTTCCGGCAGGGGAGACGGCTTTACACGGGGAAAAACTTTTTTGAACGCTACATCATGTGTTAAACTACACAAATGCACCAAAACCTCGTAAAGCAACTAATGCGTCGTTTGTCGGAATATATTCCATGCGAAGAACAGGTGCAGGAGCGGTAAATTGCATAAAGCACGTCCCTCGCAGATAACTCTGCGATGACTTCCGTCACTGTTTTCCACGGGTTACTATTTTCCACGCTACAGGCCCCCGTGCAAAACAGTACCCGGAAGTCATCGCAGAGTTATCTGCGAGGGACGTGCTTTATGCAATTTACCGCTCCTGCACCTGTTCTTCGCATGGAATATATTCCGACAAACGACGCATTAGTTGCTTTACGAGGTTTTGGTGCATTTGTGTAGTTTAACACATGATGTAGCGTTCAAAAAAGTTTTTCCCCGTGTAAAGCCGTCTCCCCTGCCGGAAATAATATGGGAGTCACCTCCCTGTAGTCTGTTTGTAGTCTGGTTTTATAAAACGCGACCTTTGACTGACTTGGCACGCCCGGGGAGTTATGTTAAGATCCGGCCGCGTAAATATATCTGCGTTTTGTGACAAACGTCTTGCTCGGCGGTACTGTACTCCATGCACCTTAACGGTGCGCGTGATTCGGGTGTAATCTTAAGCTAAACGACGTTCCGAATGTTTCCGACTTCGACCATTTCAGCAGCGCCAATAAACGTCGTTTAGCTTAAGATTACACCCGAATCACGCGCACCGTTAAGGTGCATGGAGTACAGTACCGCCGAGAAAGACGTTTGTCACAAAACGCAGATATATTTACGCGGCCGGATCTTAGCATAACTCCCCGGGCGTGCCAAGTCAGTCAGGCGGAGTGGCGGGTGCCGTCTCTTTTTAGAGTGGAATTCTCAGCACGTCCCTCGCAGATAACTCTGCGATGACTTCCGGGTACTGTTTTGCACGGGTTACTATTTTGCACGCTACATGGCCTCTCGTGCCATTTTGACGTTCGTGGGAACATCACTTCCGGTAGAATGAAAGCTACATCAAAGACCCTCTAGAGGGTCTTTGGCTACATGCAGTGGACTAGCAATAATCATGTTTTTACGTAGTAGTGCCTTTCATGTGTATCTACATTTAATTAATTTGAAGATGGAAAGAAAGTAGTGTATTACTTTCGTAATCAAGACACTTTGAGCGTAATGAAGCAAGAATTCATAGTCGAATTTGTTTACATATTTGCCAGACCAGTGCGGGAATGTGCGCGTGATTTTTGACTCACATGCGAAGCAAAAGTGAGTCTATGTACTCAGCCGTTTCGTCCGTCCGTCCGTCCGTCCGTCCGTCCGGGCGTCCGTCCGGGCGTAAAAACCTTAAACGTTGGATTTTTTGTCGGAGACTATTAAGTCTATCAACACCAAATGTGGCATGATGGTGTATGATGACAAGGCCTCAAAAAACATACATGGTGACTTGACCTTGCTTCAAGGTCAAGGTCACAGGAGCCATAAATGTGGTCTCAAAAACAGTCATTTTTCACATTTTCCCAATTTTCTCCCATGTTATTGAGAATGGCAACCTTAGCTACAAGTGGTATATAGGTCAAAGCAAGCCCTATCTTTTGATACCAGTTTGGTTGACCTTGCTTCAAGGTCAAGGTCACAGGAGCTCTTCAAAGTTGGATTGTATACATATTTTGAAGTGACCTTGACCCTGAACTATGGAAGATAACTGTTTCAAACTTAATAATTATGTGGGGCACATGTTATACTTTCATCATGAGACACATTTGTTTACATATCATCAAGGTCAAGGTCACTTTGACCCTTATGAAATGTGACCAAAATGGGGTAGTGAACCACTAAAAGTGACTATATCTCATGGTAGAAAGTGCCAATAAGCACCATTGTGCTTCCTATGTCTTGAATTAACAGCTTTGTGTTGCATGACCTTGGATGACCTTGACCTTGGGTCAAGGTCACATGTATTTTGGTAGGAAAAATGTGTAAAGCATTTCTTAGTGTATGATGTCATTGGTAGGTTTAGTTGTTTGACCTTGACCTTGAAGGTCACCTGAAGGTCAAGGTCATATAAAGGTCAAGGTCAAGCATGTGAGTCGTATGGGCTTTGCCCTTCTTGTTCAGTATTGCCGTTAGTTTTATGGCAAAGTTTAGATGCTGTACTTGTCATCAAGAAATATTCTTCAGACTGACAAATTAATATTATAAGTTAGTGAGCTTTCATCGGAGAGCGAACAGCGCAGCTATTGTAAAAATAGTGGCTCACCAGAAGTGATGTGCCCGCGAATCGCTTGGCGAAGCTGGCGGTCCCGTTACTGCGTTAGATGATAGTGTTTAAGAAAACGTAATATTCAAGTAGAGAATTCAAAGAGCTTTACAGTATTACCAAATATGAGTGGGTTATCAATGATCAATACAGAAAGACACGTATCGATGTAAGTTGACCCTAAAACGGCCACGAAAAAAAATTATCGTAATATCGAACAGATTCTCGACCCCCTAGTCTGTCGCGTTAATGCAAGTACCCACTATCTTGACTAGCAACGGCCAAGATAAATAACTAATGCAAGCCCAGGCGCAACGAGGAACGATTTGCCTGGAGCAAAGGTCCTATTGTTCGATCTTTGCCTAGCTAGAGGTATGGCAAGTTTAGCCATGGACATTACATTGGATCCATGGTTTAGCCAAAGAGGAGTGTCTCAACTCAAGTCAAGGAAAGATCACAACCTTTGATAACAATTAACACGATCGAAATTTATACCCAGTATAGGCGATTCTAATTTCTAAAGCCTAGTGTCACACCGACAGGGTGTATCGTGTCCACAGAACAATATGCGTTGGAAAACAATTTCCCAAAAGGCAACACTTTCTCCAAACAAATCGACAACATTAAAAAGCTTGGCAGCAGATGGCGGGAAACTTCATACACTACCACGTGAACTCTCGTGAGCGAGAGTTCGCGTTGACTCGTCTGGCGCCATATTTTGAAGGCCGGATTTACTCATACATCACCCCTTCAGGCAAGTCTGTCTGTGATTGTCCTGTGAACTGTTCTTGGAATGCTAGAGAACTTGTACGATTTGCTCGATCTTCCTTCCCATTGTTGTTCACATCAGTTTCTTCATTTGATCGTATGCTGACCTGCGTCTTCACTTACTTCAGTGTGTCAACTGACAGAAACCAATCTACTCAACATGTAAACACGGATGCTGTAACTGTACAATCATATTTACTCGTGGCAGCACGTGTATGCTTTGCTGAAATTATCATTATGTGCTGTACATGTATTAATCATGGAAGTCAAGTCCGATGGATGCGGTCGAAGCTGCTTGATGCTCAGGATCTCACCGAGTTCGTGATCAGCTGGAACCCATGCTTTGTCGATCACAGCCCAAAGACCATGATCACTCGTCACCATGCACAGCCCTCGCACAGTAGAGGGGTAGTAGTAGGCTAGCTCAGCAACAGGGGTAGTCAATGGGGATGGAGGGGTGAGGACATATAGTCAAAGACACTACCGGGGGTACTGGGACTTTTATGAAATCATTGTGACTTGATTTTTATGCAGGATGATTTGCTGTGCCTTTTGAAATTTGAAAATGCTGATGACGTCTCATATGCAAACCAACAAGTGCTGCTGCTAGTTCAACAACACCGTATCATGTCAATCAACCGCTTCATTCGATGCTATCCATCATCTCCTTAGGTTTAACCTCTTGACTTAAGTGTATATCCCATCCAGTCCTATTCCTGAAATAGCCTCTGTTCCACCCTTTGGATGTGACAATCAGTGAATCACATCTTGATCTTCACACGGTTTTTATGTGCTCTGCCTTTCCTCCATCAACCTGACCATAACAATGATAAATTAGACAATCCTGTAGTGCTGGTTATTGACCCATTTTTCAACAAACTTGTGTGTTACCATGTAAATCCATTGAAACATTGCAGGACCTCTGGACTTGCCAGTGGCACCACTGCTCCAAGATGGTGCCAAGAGAGATTATCCTCTCATTGGCACAGAAGAAAGACACCAAGGCTTTGACAGACTTTGTCAAAACAGTAAGTGGGGTGGGTTGCTGACCACTTGTATTAGAATAGAAGATCAAATTTCATCACTGTATTGTGCTGAAGTTGTGAATCATGATGCCAAAATATTAATTATTATTTCAACAATGCTGTACTGTGATGTAAATAATATCTACTGCATATAATGACAGTGCTGATGGTAATTGTGTGTAGTAATGATATTGTCTTCAGTGTTTTGGTTAGGCAAAATAAAACAAAAAGTTATGGTCAAGGTAATATGGCAACCATAAAAAAGGGTCAGTAGGTAGGCCTGATTAAGAAAAACAAGAGAGGAGGCCAGATTAAAAATGTGCATACATGTGTGTGTGTGTGTGTGTGTGTGTGTGTGTGTGTGTGTGTGTGTGTGTGTGTGTGTGTGTGTGTGTGTGTATGTGTGTGTTTTAAGAAATGTTATGTACAGAGTGGATTCATCTAAAAATAATCAAAATTTCTCTTTTGCAGATAATTTTTAAAAAAAATACTTAAATAGTGGATTCACAGTGCTTACAGTGCAGGGAAGATGGGACAGCATGCAGTTTGTTGTTTACCTTACATTTCTTCCTTTTTTTGTCTTTCTGTTTCTTTTGCACAGTTGAAAAAAGTTTAGGGTCAACAGAAAAACGGGGGTTGGTCAGATTACCATAACCAAAAAACCTTTACCTTAGGCCCCCCCCTCCCCCCCCCTCCCCCCCCCTCCCCCCCCTCCCCCCCCCCCCTCCTCCCCCTCCCCCCCAAAAAAAAATAAATAAAAAAAATTAAAAAGTGTCTCTTTTTTTCTTTTTAGAAGAGTTCAGATTGTACATAAACCAAACTTTCACTGAAAATGTTTTTTAAAATAAATGTTAAATATTTTAACTTAGTGGATTCCCTGAGTGCTTGTAGTGCAGGAAAGATGGGACAGCATGCAGTTCATTGTCTACTGCTGTTGTTTTTTTCCTCTTTTTTTTTCATGACCAAAGAAAGGTTTAGGGTCGGCAGAATAAAGTAGGGTCAGTCAGGTTACCTTAACCACAATTGTTGTTTTTGTCTGCCTTATCACCTGCATTGTCATTGTGATGTCCTTGCAGTTGTGTAGAGTGCCATCATATTATATCATTACTACGTGTATTATTATCACTGTAATTTATAGTATAACTGAGTACGAAGAGAGCTTTGCCGCAGTTACAGAAGGAGAGTGAGGGACGACTGGCAGATGCTCTTGGAGGATGCAACCGGCAGCAGCTGGACACCTTATGGAGAAATCTCCAGCAGATGTGTACGGCTGCCCTCGGTCTGGAGGCAATGCCTCACTCCAACCCAGAAGCTGAGGCCCAAGAAGTGAGTAGAGTGAACACTTCAGTGAACGTCAAATGAATGTTTCCTCTCAGAGTAGATGATTGATTGGAATGCATTGATACTGGGTACAGAAATGAGCCAAGTGGCTTCTCAGGTGTGTGTGCATATGCCATGTTTCTGTGCTGTCGAGCACATAGAAATGAGCTGTTGCCCTTTTTTCTCGTCTGCCTCACGGCATTGTTTTGGTACCCTCTACGTTTACACTAGTTCAGAGAACATTGTCATTTTGCAGCAGTGTGTAATGAGTTTGTACTGGTGTTATTTCCCTTAATAAAGGGGGGAATGAATTATTTACGATTTAGCCAGAATATTTAAAAAGATAAAGAGTGCCTTTATCTGTTGCAAGAAGTACACAAATCTGCAAAAGTCTGACCTCCCAGGTATGGACAATGACATTGCAACATGAAATTTCAGAAGTAATTTTACCTCTAGTTTTTGTTGTACAGCAGAGCCTCCCTCTGTCGTTGAAAGTTTGTCTGACAAATTTGTTTTCTTCAATTTTTTGTTTTCTCTCTTCAAAATGCCAAAATCTGATAAGTTCCTTTCTTTTATATATATAATTTTCATAAAATTAATATTTTTTTGTTTACATGGTTGTAAATTAGAGTGTCCACTGATGCAAATACTTGAACTGGTTGTATGCACGTGTATGTGCAAATACTGTATCTGGTTGTATGCACGTGTATGTGCAAATACTGTATCTGGTTGTATGCACGTGTATGTGCAGATGGAGAGGATGCACGCCACACTGCACATGCTGGCCGCCCTGGCAGAAGCCACGCTGCCCAACCTTGGAAAAAGCAAGGACTGTCCCCGGGCACTGTTGCAGACAGCTGTCGTCCTCCATGGTGGGCAGCAGAAAGGAGCCAGGAAAGGGGGAAAAGTTGACTAGGATTGAATTGTTGCCATTTCAGGGGAGATATAGCAGTGAAAATTGACCATTTGGGCTTACTTTGTTGATTTTGAAAACTTGTCGAAGGAAGATGTTTAGACTCTTAGCAGGTGACTGTGAAACTGAAATCCAGCTGTACACTTGACTAAGTCCTTCAATGACAAGAAACATTCCAAAAAGTTTGTTGGCTGATTTATTGGAATGTAGATTTTCCACGATGGTAGCTTCATGAAGAAATTAATGTAAACATTTTTGTTTGTGCTAGACACTTTCTGTTGTTTTTTTAATATGTTGTAGACAGATGAGTAGACTGTAAATAATCTTACAGTGAGAATTTTATAGAAAAACCTGGTAAATTCTGCATTATCACCTCCCTCCACACTCACACACAATTCTCTAATTTTTTGTTTCCGAGTCTAGGGGCATCACTAGTGGAGGGGGGGATAATTATTTCTCTCACTCTCGTCTCACACTTGCATGACGTGACACATTGTTCATAAAAGATTTTCTTTAATCAGACTTAATCATGAGTGAAATCAAATGCAATGCAATATGAATGAAAAGTCAACCAATTCTAGCAGTCTACTCTCTGACTGAAAAGTAGAGGATTAATTCCACTGACCCGAAACCAAAATTGTCCCAAATTACTCACACATTCAAGCAGATGGGCGAAAACTGTTCTCGAATCTCCACCAACGAAAACTTCTGCCCAAAAACGATATTTACTCAGGAATGGGCATTCACAAGCACACTCTCTCTCAAGGTTCTACCTCGAAAGGAGAGGATAAAAAGGCCATAGACACCTGTGGGTTCACCCACGCACATATGTACCCGAACTGGCACAGGTTTTAACACTCAGCAAGCGCTCAGTGTCAAACGATGAAAACTCTCCATGCGACAAAACTCGGCGTCATAGTCCGACAAAGCTGGATCTTCATTCAGGGAGGACACTGTTCTTCTTGATACAACCTTTCAGATGGTCGGGAGAGGATTAGAATTTTAACCTGTTCTACCTTAACACGGAGCTGCTCGAAATACGTCTGCACACGATGACATTCTTAGAGCCAACTGATTAGGTTTTCCGGCGTTTTTCGACTGAAGAGTTACACACAGCACATGCACCACCATCCCAAAGATTATAGGTTACACAAAGATAGCTCATGCCGAGCTTTTGCTATTCAAAGTTACAAGACGCCAAACCTAGCGGCGAGAGTAGGGGTGAATCAAGGAAAGTGTACTCACACCGCTTAGTGACAAGACGGCGAAGAAAGCTGCCTGCTGATTGGAGGATTCTATTCAGAGAACCAATCAGAGGACTGCTTTCGTGTAGATATTGCGTAGATGTCTACGCTTTAGACAACTCAATGGCGGCAGCTCTCTCCAGTTCGCGCAGAAAAAGCTATATTTTGAGATACTAGAAACCCATCCGAAGAAAATGTAAGCCATGAACAGCATTAATTTATCAAAGCTGTATGTTGAATGCATCAAAAGGTATTGAAAGGTCCTACTTTTTAACAATCGAAATGCAGGTCACAGGGCAACGCTTGATCGTAAATCTAATTCTTTGCGGAAGCGGCAACTGAATTCACTTAATCGAATGATTTTCTGGCCGCAAATCACCTTCTTGACAGGTATGTATTGCTTTGCATTTCCAAAAGATATTCCACAGGGGTGTATACGTTGATAAACAAGCTTGCATTCTTAGATAATAATGAAAAATAGATCGTTCCCATTCAAACCCATACCATGTAGATCTAGGTCGAGTTGGATTTCACAACGCCTGCTACAAAAAAAAGCCAAAACACCCCCATTATTGCAGCAAATCATTTTATTACACAGTAAATTTATTCACAAACATGATCGGAACGCATCAGAAACCGTCGATAAACAGGAAGTTTTACATGTCGCTAAGAGGTGTGATTACCTTTCCTTGATTCACCAATAGCTCTAGCCGCTTGGGGCACAACGTGTCTCGATCCTCACGACAATGAGCTTATGAACTAACTATCTTTGTGTAACCTATAATCTTTGACCATCCTTAACCAAGCAACTACATGATTGCATAATCCATGATTTTGGAAACAACCGGTTCAAACCGGTCTCAAAGTGCAAAGCTTGGCTTGTTCCCGCCAAAACATCGTTATGGCGAATGCCTTAAACAATATAGAAAATGGAATATTAGCTGAACCGTAACATGCATATGCTGAAGATTATCTGAATTTCAAGTCTCACACTTACAAAAAACATATATATATATATACAGTAGTAAGAATTCTAGGTCATAGTTTTTAAAATGATCATTTAGACAAGATGTCTTTATGTAAGTTCACGAGCAACATCATTTTATGAAATTATGTAGTCTTTTGATTTTTTATTTGATTCTTGAAAAATATTAAATTTTCTCTATTTCTGTCATATTAGTTTATTATTACTATAATTAATTTCATAAGTATGCTTAATAAAACCTTTAAATGTTTTATTTTCATTCATACTAAATTAACTGAACCAAGAATCAGCATTTGAAAAAAAGTTTTGGTAACAAGCGTGTACAGTAGCTGCCAGTTCTCCCCGTAAAAGTAGATATGGTTGTGTTGATCAGTATTATTGATGTATAATGTCAAGTTTTGTTGTAGTGTACATTGATATCACAGGTCTATCATGGGTGGTTTTTGTGTGTTCATATTTGCGTGTCAGTATGATGTGTTGCTGTGAAGCTAACGATAGTTGATAGTGCAAATATGTACTATTTTGTGCTTATGAAAGATTGTGACTTTGTAATAATTTATACATATATGTGATATTTGTCACTGCTATGTAAAGAGTAATTATGTGTAAGTGTGGTTGGTAGTAATAATAGGTGTTTTTGCACATGTGGGTGGGTATCCTAACTGAGTGGTATCTTTTTACATGTATGTGAATGATTGTCATTGCTGTAAGACATTTGTTTTCATGTATGTGTGGTTTGAGTTAGTGCTGTGCCATGTCTATTCCTGTGCATCCAAGACATGCATATATTAGGGGGGAAGGAGAGGGAAGTAGGGAAGAGTAACTGATACCTGTTTCCAATGTGTATGATGCCGTGTAGATTGTATGATGACTTATGGCATTTTCTTGAACAGCTTCTGGCAAGATTCAGTGGTTCATAAGACTGTATTGCCTGAAAAAAAGGTAGATTAATGGTAGGCGTTGTTTGAGTTGTGGATATGTGTAGTCATGTTCTTGGTAGTGGATATAAGGTGTGGTTACCAAGCTATTGTTGTACTTGGATTGATTGGACTTAATCTTCCAGAGTCATTTGAATGCTTGTTTGGATCTGAATGATCTGACCCTGTCCCGATGCCCCCAGGTCACCTCTGTGGTTGCTTGGAGCAGGCCCCGAAAGCCCAGCAGCCAGGGGTTCCAGCTGATGAGGGGGTATCACGTGTCTCTGGTCCTTTGTTTCTCTTGCGTTTCTCTGTATCCAGGACACGTGTGTGGCTGTGTTTCAGGCGTGCTGAATTCCCTCTCTATGGAGGAGGAGGGTCTGCGTGGTGCCTTGGTGCAGTTGTGCGAGACATGGTGGCAGATGGGGCTGGAGGGGCGAGAGGAGCTTGCCCCCAATGCCATGGTCCACCTTCTGCAGCGAGCGCTGGCCCAGCGGTCCACGGTCAGTGGTGGAGAGTGAGTGAATGAATAAGTAGAGGTATGAGTGAATGAATGGATAGATAGATGAACAAATGAAAAAGTTGATCAATGATAAAGGAATGGAAGGAAAAGACTACAAATTAGTACAGATATATATTTGGGCAAAGAAGTAATACAAAATGTTTATATTTAAATTTTAGAAAGGCCAAGCATTGAAAAAGTAATACAGGGTCCGAGTGCCATGCTGTTTACATGCAGTTAGCTTGGTCATGAGTTTTTGTGAGTAGTGATAGTTCAGTAGTGTTTCCAACAAGCCAAATATTTCCAAATCCATTGGGATCAAAGATATTAGGAAGTGGGTTTTATTTATTGTTCAGTTGATTGGTTTTTAATCAGATTTGACTGTATGCACTGTGCACATGCTGTTCTCTTGATGTGGATATGTGCAGTTTCCATTGCTTGAACTAGTGTTAAGGAGCCTATATTTGAAAGACTTGATTCATACATGACCTTTTCTTTCTTTAAAAATAAATTTTGGGGGCGAAAACCAAGGTTCATTGTGTGTAGGTTGAGGCATAGAATGCTGAGGACCAGAGGTCATCATTACTGATCAAATGACAAACTTTTACCTAATCTGAGCTTGCTTTTAATTTTCTTTTAAACTTTGTTCAAGATCTAAAGGCTGACAATTTGTAGATGAAAACACACTGACTCCTGTGGTGTGACTTCACAGAGAACAGACGTGAAGAGGGTGTGGGCCATGCATGAGTTCCTGACGGTGGTGGATCTGGACAGTGCGCTGTCAGACAACCTCAAGCTGCTTTTGAAGCGCAGCCTTCTTCACCCCTCCTTCCTCAACCATGAAGAGGTGAGAGAGAGAGAGAGAGGGGGGGGGAGGGAGGGAAGTTCAGACTTTTATTGTCTGAGAGAGGGAGGGAAAGGGAAGCGGGGCAGGCAGATCTGCAGGCCAACTAACCCACTAAAATAGAGACAGATGCTCAGACAGACACACCAACTGACAGAGATGGAGAGAGGCAGAGACAAACACACGAACAGAATCAGAGAAAAGCATACACACAGACAGAATTGGAGAGAAACGGATACACACAGAAGAAATCAAAAACAGATACACACAGAAGGAATCAGAAACATATACACAGAATCAGAGAGAAACATATACACAGACAAAATTGGAGAGAAACAGATACACACAGAATAAATCAGAAACAGATAAGCACAGGAGGAATCAGAAACAGATACACACACAATCAGAGAGAAACATATGCACAGAATCAGAGAAAAACATACACACGGAATCAGAGAAACAGATGCACACAGAAGGAATAAGAGAGAAACAGATACAGACGGAATCAGAGAGAAACAGACACACACAGACAGAATCAGAGAAAGAAATACACACAGACGGAATCAGAGAGAAACACGCACACAGACAGAATCTGAGAGAAACAGACGCACACAGATGGAATCTGAGAGAAAAAGACACACACAAACGGAATCAGAGAGAAACAGACACACACAGACAGAAACAGACACACACAGACGGAATCAGAGAGAAACAGATACACACAGAAGAAATCAGAGAGAAACAGATACAAACGGAAATAGAGAAACACACACAGACAGACTCGGAGAGAAACCGATACACACAGGCGGAATCAGAGAGAAACAGATACATAAAGACTGACAGAGAGAAACAGTTGCACACAGCAGACAGAATATGAGACAAACAAATACATAAAGACTGACAGAAACAGTTACACACAGAAGGAATAGGAGACAAACACACAGAGAAGGAATCAGAGACATACACTCAGACAGAATTAGAGAGAAACATACACACAACAGATAGTAGCAAAGAGAAACATGCACACAGAAAGAAATAGAAACATACACAAAGACAGAAAAAGAGATAATTAGATACGTAAAGACAGAAAAATAGTTACACACAGAATTAGAAATGGATACACAAAAACAGAGAGAAACGGTTACAGACAGAATTGGAGAAAAGTATACACACAGAATCAGAGAATTCTTGGAGATGGGACTCCGGTCGTTGGGGTCTGGAAATATATCCTTCCGGAGCTCAGAAGAACATTCTAACGCTTTCAAATTAAGTCTGACATCCAGTTTTCAGATCAAGACAATATCCTATGTTTCCAAGTTCAAACATGCCTGGTGGTGCAATTAATTACAACGCAAGACAGATTTTGTCAGCAGATGGAATGATTTGCACTGACGTAAAAATAAATTGAGCGTCATGGTTTTATAGTCACACTTCAAGACTGGGTTTAGGATGTTCCAGGAATAATGCTGGGTTGCAGTAAGAACAGTGGTATAGTGATGATGATGATGATGATGATGATGATGATAAAGAATAATAAGTGATGATTCATGGTGATGATGATGAGGGATGGACATGATGATGATGATGAAAAAGAAAAATAAGTGATGATGATTCATGGTGATGAGTGATGGAAACGATGATGATGATGATGATGATGATTTAAAAAAAAGTGATGATGATTCATGGTGATGGTGATGAGTGATGGAAATGATGATGATGATGATGATGATGATGATGATAATGATGAATATGCAATACAAGAAATATGTGAAGAGAAAACCTTTTACCTTTACAGGGTAGAAAGTTTGTGGCATTCTTGTTCACACTGAATGAAAACCTGACTCAAAGTCTCCATGCGACAGTGAAAACCCAGCTTCCCGTTGTATCCAGGTAGGGTGGAGGCAGACTTTGTCTTGTGTACCTTAACTTCAGTGTTAACTATCACAAAACTTTATTAACATGTACATGTATTTATCCTCTTCCCACTCCATGTTGCTTGTGCCTGTTTTTTAATAGTGTATGATCATAATTTTGTTCTCATAAATGCAATGCACCTGCTTCAAGATGGCTTGTTCATTTATTCCTTCATTCATTTCAAATGTTCATTTATTTGTTTGCTCATTTGTTTATTCATTCAATCATTTATATGTTCATTACTCATTCATTCATCCATCCATGCATGCATGCTTTTATGTGTGTTGCAAATATTTATAAGTTATTTTCTTATGCATTTCTATGTGAAGTAACATATTTGATGCCCAAGAAGGCAATTTCATTAACGCCCAAAGGCCTAACACCAAATCAATGTCTGTCAACAGAGCATGATAGGATCAGTTTGTACCTGGGTTGGGCTCTGCATGTCATTTAAATACATCTGGCCCCCAGGCCTCGTGGCTGGTAGAGCATGCAGCATGCACAACATGAGTGTCCGTCACCCTTTCCTCTCCGTCAGTGCCACTCTAGCACGTGGGGCATGGAGGCTGTTGCACACAGTGAGACAGAGTGATGTTTTCCACAGCATGTGTTTCCAAAATGCATGTTTCCTCATGTGCAAGCATTTGTATCCAGGAAAACATTGTCTCAGGTATACATTATCTCACTTAGATCATGGCTTTGATGAGCATGCTCAAAATTTGTGTTGTTTCACCCATGCAAATTTGCCAGTCAGCCAGCAAAAACATCCTATTTCCTTGCATCATCATCCAGTGGAAAAATGGACAGTGATGTGGATTTTACAGTTACTGCCAGAGTGGGAGTAATTAAAATGGTGAAGGGTGGAGTTGATGACATTGTCCTTAGACATGTTTCACCATCTGCAAATGCCACTGAATCTGTATCAGTGAAACAAAACAAAAATGTTTCTGTATCATGGAGGCAGAAACAACTTCTCTCTATGTAGCCATGTGCAACAGCTTTATGTGCAGGTGTTGCTGAAAGCGAAATGTCCGTTCTAGTCGGGGTCTCACGATTGTGGCCTTCATGACTGCTTTTGTTACTGCCGTCCTTGTCGCCACCTTGAATGCACTTGGAGTGTTTGCCTTGGATAGAATGACAGGCCTTGCTGTGTCTGGGTCAGTCAGTTGACTCTGGATTCTCCTTATCTTGTGCATATCTTAACTCTTAATGTCCTGTGAGTCATTCACATATTTCATTCCCCAGTCCCGTAAGGATTATGCAATTTGTAGAAAAAATCAGTCAGGTAACAGCTATGGGCAGTACAGGATTGAGCAGGGTGGGTGGTAAGGGGCGGTACAGGATCATAAGAGTTAACATCCGTGCAAGACATCATGAACCAGTTTTGCAGGCAGTCTTACAGCTTGAAAACCATGTAGGGGTTATCATTGAGGGTGAAGGCAATTTAAGTTAATAATTAGTTTGGGGGGGGGGGGGGGGGGGTTACCTCCTCTTCAGAAAAATGAATTGGAAAAAATGACTTTTTACTTTCTTCCTTTCTTTTCTGTCACTTTTACCTAGCTAGTCTGAGCCTTTAGACAAAGTCAGGACAATAGTGTGGTAAGAAACTCCCAACGGAGCGAGGCAGCAGAAGGTCTTCAGAGGAAGTGCAGACAAAGTCAGGACAATAGTGTGGTAAGACACTCCCAACGGAGCGAGGCAGCAGAAGGTCTTCAGAGGAAGAACCCCTGTCAGCAAGTGTTTCGGCCCTTTAACCCATTATGACCTACAGCGTGTCATGAAAACGGCTTCCTAAAACCTGAGTTTTTTAAGGAAAAAACACAAAGTCGACAACACTCATGAAAAAATTTGTTTCTTCACTTCTACACTTCCTGGAAACAAGAAGCACACCACTGTGCGGCATCTGCGTAGCATCCGGTCTGAAAGAGAGATGTACGTGTGTAGCATCCGGTCATAATGGGTTAAAGTTTTTGCACTTCTTTTCAGAGGAAGTGCAGACAAAGTCAGGACAATAACAACCATCAGCAAGAAAAATGAACACTTTCTGAACCATATTAGCCATGCTTTTTGACTCACATGCAAAGCAAAAGTGAGTCTATGTACTCAGCCGTGTCGTCTGTCCGGGCGTCCTGTCGTCCGTAAAAAACTTTAACGTTGGATTTTTCTCGGAGACTATTAAGTCTATCAACTCCCAATTTGACATGATGGTGTATGATGACAAGGCGTCAAAAAACATACATAGTGACTTGACCATGCTTCAAGGTCAAGGTCGCAGGGGCCGTAAATGTTGTCAAAAAAAGCCATTTTTATCATTTTCCCAATTTTCTCTGAAGTTTTTGAGATTGGATACCTGACCTATATATGGTATATAGGGCAAAGTAATCCCTATCTTTTGATACCAGTTTGATTGACCTTGCTTCAAGGTCAAGGTCACAGGAGCACCTTAAAGTTGGATTGTATACATATTTTGAAGTGACCTTGACCCTGAACTATGGAAGATAACTCTCCCAAACTTCATAACATTGTAGTACACATGTTATACTTTCATACTAGGTCACCCGTGTCCTGTCGTCCGTAAAAAACTTTAACGTTGGATTTTTCTCGGAGTCTATTAAGTCTATTAACACCCAATTTGGCATGATGGTGTATGATGACAAGGCGTCAAAAAACATACATAGTGACTTGACCTTGCTTCAAGGTCAAGGTCGCAGGTGCCGTAAATGTTGACTAAAAACATCCATTTTTCACATCCTCTCAGCATGTGAGTCGTGTGGGCTTTGCCCTTCTTGTTCATAGATGCCAAGTGCAAGTAATGCATCCAGCTCATTCAGTCACGGCATTGATGGAAGGGTGTACATATAAAATGTTACCCACCTTCACGCCACTGGGGTGTGCCTGGTCTGGGCTTTGGAATCTAATGAGAAAGGGATGTAGAAAGAAGCTTGTCATTGGTGACAGTAATGACAAATGTGTTGAACCAATGCCTTCACTGAAACTCTTGGTCTGAGCCCCACTTGTGACATTTTGATGTTTATTCATTGCAGGGTTTGAATCTGTATTGAAATCACTGAACCTGTATTGATAATACAAACTTTTTGTCAGCTAGATGAATTACCTGATGCCTATTTGGGCAGATTTTTGTGTGTATGTAACTTTGTTGTATGTAAATTCCGTTAACATCAACAGATGATAGGATGTGTGCTGACGAGAACATTGAAATTCTTCTTAAGATGCTCAGACCTGGGTACCCGTACGAATTTTGCGTATTAATACGCGAGAAAAAATGGAATACGAAAATTACGCATCCCTCTGAAAAAATACGCTGAAAAAAATGCAGCTTCTGCGTACTCATAAATGTGGAATTTCGCGCGATAAAGTCCATGTCTGGCACGCGTGGCCCTATCCAGAATGGCGATTTATATTTTTAACACTCGATTTATCCCCTAACCCCGGGTTATCTTGATGGGTGAAGATAAGGTACGCTCGTCAGAGGATCCTAGGTTGTGCTTTGCTATATATACTGGTTTCCACCCAAGGGAGAGCTGAACAGACAGTTGGAATGTCTGAGTTTACTTTAGAGATAAAAATCGGGGTTATAATAACTCGCCGTTCTGGATCCAGGCCCTGTTCCCGTTAAAGTTTGCGTGGCACAGTCTCTGCCCTTGTGGCTGTGGCTGGTTAGCGTCAGTCTGCGTCTGTGCGAGCACGCTCACTGTCACCATGAGTAGAGTAGAGTAGATTCGATTCTTCGGCTTGTTTAAGCGTCCAGGGACTGTTGCGGATTCTCGTGGCTCTCTGGCTGTATTTTCATTGTTCTTATGGATATTGGTCTTTTGACCAGGCTCAGTCTTTTGTATCTGCGAAAGGCTTGAACTCCACAAGTAAGAAGCTGGAAAGGGGGAAGAAAGGGAAGAGGAGAGTGCAAGGGCAAGAGATCTAAAAAGTAGTAGTTCAGGTTGCGAGGGTGCCCCTCTCCCCTGCTCTTGCTTCAGTTCGTTTACTGGAGCGACCGTAGCGGAACACCTCCGCCCTCCCTCGACTCTCCGCCCTCTTCTCTCTTCCCATCTTCCTTCTCGGTCTCCCTCACTCCTCTTCTCTCTCGTACTCACTCCCCTCTCTCTCGACTCTCTCTCGATTCGCTCGGCTCTCTCGCTCTCTCTCCTCTCCTCTCTCCTCCCTCTCTATCTCTCTCTCTCTCTCTGTCTCTCCCTCTCTCTCTCTCTCTCACTCTCTCCTTCCCCCCACCCCCCGCATTTCCCCGCCCCGCCCTCTCCCCCCTCCCTATCTCGGCGCTCTCGCTCTCCAACCTGAACCAAGATTTCAGCAAAAGTAGGACTCACCTATAATCAACAAAGCAGCCCAAAGTAATCGGTTTTTAGAACGAGGCCGTATTCCTGGCCCGAGGAGAGAAATGGACGATTGGAGGCCTAGATTTAGAGGTAGTGAATAGTTATTAAATATTTTGGATTCCTTCTTACAACAAAACTGTCCATCACTGCAACACTGGAATGCCAAATAACAAATGCCAAACAAAAGATTGTAAAACTATCCTCTTTGTTGTGAGTCTAAAACTATTAAGACATACATGTACGTGGAATCTACATACCATAAACACATCTGCATTTGTTAGAGGTTTTGATGCACAGGGCCTGCCGTCTATATTGTATGGAGCAGAAATCTGGGGATTGACTCGTAGGCATACGATAGAAAAAGCACACCTTTTCGCTTGCAGACTATTTATCAATGTAGACGATTGCACCCACTAGCGAAATCAAGGTAAGTAATAACCTCCGCGAAGGTTATCTTTTTCAGTCGGTTCTCTTTTTCAGTCGGTTAGTTACTTCATTAGTTCGTTTGTTCATTATTCGGCAAAGCAACTCAAAAGTCCTAATCGGATTCTGATGAACTTCGGTGCAAGGTAGCCTAACTGTTACACCCTCGAAACAATCCATTCCATTTAGGAGATTATCCGTTATCTCGCTTTGGAATTACAATAATAAATTTAATCGCCCTATGCCGCAGGTCGGCATGTGCTGCAGGCCAGCATATGCGTTCCACACTCAGAGACTGCTAGCAGGCGCTAAAATTAACTTTGTAGCGTCAGGCCTGGCTAGCAGAACATGCTGCCTGCATTGCACAGGCCATAGAAGAGGTGCCGTGATGGCTCCACCTGTGTGGCCGCCTTGGCGGAGGTTTGCGCTCCCCGAGTGCTCTACTTTACAAGGGCTTTCCGTAAAGTTTGCTATTCGGTAATGCCACTTTGGTGGGAACGCCGTCCCCCCACCCGCCTTTCCAGGTGGAGCGTCCTTGACCTTGGCTTGGCGAGTTACTCATTCCCTTCAATACGTACGTGACGTGTGGCACACGCTGTGGCTGACTGCATTTCTCCGGAATCCGGCAGAAGGTCATGAGTGACAAGTCAAGGGTGAACCGGATTGCGGTCCTGCTGGCTTTTATGCTGTTGTGCCCCACCCTGAAATGGGGCTCTGCTTGATGGCTAAGTCGTGCCGTGGTGCATGGTGGAATGCAAGGAAGCTGGAGGGAATGAAAGAGAAGTGAAGAGGTGGTGGCAGAGGGGTACGTGTTTGTCGGTACTTAGGGCGGGCGGTAGGGATGAGTGTGAGAATGGTCGAGGAAATATGAAGGTAAAAATATGTTGTATGTTTTAGATGGTGAAGGCGAGGGTGACTTAGATAATCTCGAAGTAGTGTGTGAGCGTGGATGGATGGGAGGATGATGGATGGATGTACGGGTGGGTGGGTGGATGGATGGACAGATGGATGTAGGATGGATAAGCTCGGAATGGAACACAACAATTCGAATTTTGACCCAAACCTTTGAAGCATAAGAAAACATTTCACGGACCTCCATGATCTGAAAACACCAGATTACAGAAAAGGATATCTTGACAAGAATGCGAGTTATGTAATTTGTGTATTGGTACTATTGTGTGCGTGTGAATGCGCGCGTGTGTCGTGTATTTTGTGTGTGTGTAAGTGTGTGTGTGTGTGTGTGTGTGTGTGTGTGTGTGGTGTATATGTATGTGTGAGTGTGTGTGTATGCGCGCGCGCGCATGTGTGTGGTGTATATGTGTGTGTGAGTGAGTGTGTGTGTGTGTGTGTGTGTGTGTGTGTGTGTGTGTGTGTGTGTGTGTGATGTGAATGTGTGTGTGTGAGTGTGTGTGTGTGTGTGTGTGTATATATGTGTGTGTGGTGTATGTATATATATATATATATATATATATATATATATATATATATATATATATTCATATAATGTGTGTGTGTGTGAGAGAGAGAGAGAGAGAGAGAGAGAGAGAGAGAGAGAGAGAGAGAGAGAGAGAGAGAGAGAGAGAGAGAGAGAGTCTGTATGTGTATATGATGATGATGATGATGATGATGATGATGATGATGATGATGATGATGATGATGATGATAACGACGATGATAACATGACTGATGACGACGACGGCGATGCAAATCCACGACTGATTTCTTCTGCTGGGTAAAAAATATGTAACTGACGAATACCAAGGTACCTACAAAGGTATGCTGGGACTCTAGGAGGAAATTCGCACGTCAAGGTGCCTTGGGCCTGTCGTCGGTGTAACGTTTTCCTGGCATCAGAGTCGGGGCATTGACCACACCTTTGGCACCACTGACGTCATACAACGCAGCACCGAGTCTGCTCACCTGGGGAAGTGAGAAGCCAGTGAGGACGCCAGCAATGACCTTGCACTCGTGAACTCTGTCGGCATGATGTGCAGTAGTGACACAGATCTTGTATTAGCAGACGTTAACGGTCTCCTTGTTTGCA